>JAGFMF010011798.1:2610006-2650319 GCA_019455555.1 Galemys pyrenaicus | reverse complement strand
ATTTTATGGTTTCAGGTCTTATGTCTAAGTCTTTAATCCATTTTGAGTTGATTTTTGTGCATGGTGAAAGGCAGTATTCTAGTTTCATTCTTTTGCATGAACTACTATTAAATTCTATCCTTTATATAATACATGTTAAGTAACTATTTTGAATTATTGAATATCATGTTAAAATTTACCAGCAAAAATGAGAGAGAATTTTGCTGACAGAGGAATATATAGATTTATATACTTAAAATTCAGTGCTGAAATACCATGCTCTAGAATAAAATAGAATGAAAAAATAGTGTAAGGCTAAATACATTTCATATAAACTTGAGTAAGATTACATTCAGAGTCTGAAATATTTACTAATGATATTATTATTTGTCATGATTTACTAGTGATATTTAGTAGAACTTTCTCACACTCAACTAGTTTCTTACTACTAAATCTTTGATATTCTGAAAAGAACAAAAATTGCATAATAAGACTATATTCCTTGAAAAACAAATCTCCCTTTTTGTTGCATTGGAAATAATATTAGCGATGTATACATAGTAATGTGGTTTTATTTTCCATAAGTGGATATGTTTCAAATACAAAGTTCCCCTAAAAAACTACAGGAGCAATAATTAGATAAGGCCAATAAATATGGAAACTCTTAGACTTAGGGAGCTCAGAGATCAGGCTGGTTTAAGATAGACTGAAATTCCTAGCAGACACATCCTATTGTAATAATGGAAGGCCACATTCATCTGCTTTTTAAGGTATATATTAAAAAACCCTGTTTATTTTCCATATTATGCAGAGAAAGGGGATGTTTTCCTAAGAATTCGGAGCATTGAATTCAATATTAGAAAACCTTCTCCCTTAACCCATCACAACCAATATTACTTCTTAGTATGTTTATATGATACTAGAAAGTGACTTTTAATTTTTTTAAATGCATGAACTAAGGAGATACATTATATTACAAAATGTCCTTAAGGACCATTCCAATTTATGGAACATTGACCTCTGAAATCCCCTTCTAATCATGAAGATCTCTTAGAATTTATTATGTAGTTTATATAAAGATTAATGCATTCCCCAGAAAAACCATGTGTGTGTGCATGTGTGTGTTTGTGTTTGTATATATATATATATATATATATATATATATATATATATCACATTGTCTTGGTTCTCCACATTCATTAAAATTCCCAGTCTTTAATTAAGAACAGGAGTAACTAGTGGTATTTACTTTGAGGAGCAGATGGGTTAGTACAAGTAAAGATAATAGGGAGAAAAAAGGTAACTTACACAGTAATTCCTTAACAAATATCAATAAATAACACATAAATTAAAATTCAATAAAAAAACTTTTCTTGTATTTTCAGTTTATAGTTTTGGGACATCTTTTCCCATCTGACCTGCAAAAACAAATCACTAACAATAGGACCAAAGTGACAGCCTGGAACAAAATCTTCCCAGTGGTTCCCATAAAAGTCATACAAATCACTGAGAACAAAAATCAAAGTCTGCGCTGTCTTCCACCGTCAGCAAACCCAATGCCTGGAGTTTAAATTAAAAATACTTTGAAGGTGCTGAACGTCCATGTTCCTGAGCTAGTAATCCATACGTGTCAGGGGGAGACCTTCACAGAGTGCTGAGATCCCCGCTTCGCGTTCAGAGAGCCCGAAGATTCACTCCTGGAGAGGCAACTTGATAGCTGTGCACTTGGCCGTATTTGGAAGTAGGTGCTGGCAAAGTTTTTATGTCTAAATCAAAAATTTGCTTTTATAGATAGTATGAACACACACTCATATACTTTAAAATATATAACACTAGCAACTCAAATATACGTTCTTCTTTTGGGAGCTGTTGCCACCTAATTTTAGAACTTCCCCGAAGCAATGCTCTGAGTCGGCAGAAGACAACAGAAATATATACTAATTAGTTAGTAACCAGAGATGTAGCAGAGTACTTTTATGTCTCCTGCCTTATACCCCATGAGAAAGCTAGCTGCTACAAGTATCTGTAATATTAGAACTTTTCTGAGCCCTTGCGTTTAATCGCATTCAAGTCAGCAGGTCAGAAGGACTCAGTCACCAGGAACAGCGCGTTTACTAATAAATATATTTCCTTGTTGGTGTCAGAATTATCATCATTTTAACTTCTCTTTGCTATTCATGAATCCACACACCCCTCCTGACCACACATGGTTCTCATACATTTAAAAAACATTCCCTGAGACATTTATGATCACCTGATCATTTGTGCAAATCACACTTTTATTTTACTAAATATCCTTGCCCTTTATTTCACCAGCTCTTTATTTTATATTTACCCAATATTTTTATAGTTACCAAATTTTCTTGCACTTTATTTCACTAGCTCTTTATTTTTTGTCAGTTTCCTATTTTGAGAGGTAGAAACTGACTCCATTACCTCAGAAGGAAAACTCCAGAATTTGGATTAAGACTTCATTCAGGATTTCTTTCTTTGCTTAGCTCTCCCTGTACGCAGTTTAAACTAATGATTAAACAGAAGTGTCGAGCACCACGATCATGCACTTACAGTGTGACAGGTACAGCGAAATGAGAACCTCGCTGATGACATGGGGCCTCGCAGTTCAGTGTGGTGTCTGAGTGAGATGGGGAGTTCTCAAAAGGTCTCAAGCGAAGCAGCCATTAGCTAGCACATTCTATCAGGACGCCATGGCCGCCAGCAAACAGGTGGACCAAAGGAGCGTGAGAACAGTAGCAGGAAGGTCTTAGGTTAGGAAGCTATTTCTTTTTTCTTTTTTTAAGAATTTATTTATTTATGCTGGGGTACAGGCCAGAGGAGTGGGGGTGAGAGGACTCACCAGAGACAGAGTGGGGAGCAGAACAGGTGGATCAACTGAAATACACTGCTGAGGGGAGCAGCAGGCGAGGTCTGCTGCGCCATGTGGGTCCCCTCTCTGGGGAGGGATCGAACTCAACACTGCAGTGGCTGTGGAAGCCCCACAGTGTGGCACTCAACCTGCTGCGCCACCAGGGAGGCCCTAGGAAACTATTTCAACAACATCTCTGCAGTGAGATCGTAGTTTGACCAGAGTTGACAGTGGAGATAAGAAGAACAATTCAGATTCTAGGTATGTTTTGAAGATACAGGCTTCATGTTTGATCACAGTTTGGATGGATGAAACAACAAACCAAGAAATCAGTGAAGGGTTCTGGGGTTTGGGGTAAAAGGATAGCAAGACTAGACTCAATATTCCTGTCATGGGCAACTTTAAAAAACATATCAGTGCAATATAAGGAGCTGATGGTCGCCATGTTATTTTGAGGGATCTATTAGAATATAACTGTGCACATATAAATGTTAGCCATGCTTGTAGAGTGCATATTTTTAAAAATTGTACTCAGCCATAAAATAAATGGCAATTCACTGTGTAAGACTAGAAACTCAAAAACTTAAAACTTCAGTAATATGATAAATGGATAGTTTTTAACATATACAGGGATTTCTTAAAGGAATAAAGCATTTTATCCATTGCAAGAAAGTAAGCAGAGTGTAAAGGTCTTTTTAATTAAAGAAATGCCAATCTTATATGCAGTACTCAGCCAGGACTTTGCTAAAAGTCAAGAAAGTCTATATAATCCACCCCATAGGAGTAATTCATAGAGAAAGGCATATTTCACCAGAAAAATATTTCCCAAAATACTATGAAAATCTGCAGAGAGGTATCTAGAAGTCGAAATTCTAGGGCACTAGGAGTATGTGTTGCAAAGGATGAGGTTTCTTTCTTTTTTTTTTTTTAAGATTTGTTTATTTATACATACAAGATCTGGGGTACAGACCAGAGGTGTGTGAGGGAATGAGAGGATCACCAGAGACAGAGTGGAGACGGAACAGGCAGACTGACTGAAACACTGCTGAGGGGGCCAGCGGGCGAGGCAGGAGAGGTCTGATGCGCCATGTGGGTCCCTTCCCTTGTCTAGGATCAAACTCGCGCTGCCTTGGCTGCAGATGCTTCATACTGCGGTGCTTAACCCCTGCGCCGCCAGACAGGCTCCCTCGGATGAGGTTCTGTAGCCGCAGATAGATGATGTGAGAACACGACACTACAGGTATCGAACGACGTCTTAGATTTCATGTGTACAAAACCCTCCTGGGATGAGCCAGACGGCCACTTTCAAAGAGCACTCATGGGGTACCGGAAGCGATTGCAAGAGGGGCGGGGTCCGTCCCTGAGAGCAGAGCCTCTGAGGTGCAGCTCCTTCATTTCCCCTCTCCTCTCCCTGGGTGACTCCCTCTTCTTTCTTCTCTTTGTCCATTGTGACAACAGAGTAACTCAGAGTCTCATCACTTACAGAGACTGCTTCTTTTTCTGTACTACTGACAAATGATGAGGAGAGAAGATACAGCACCTGCCTGCAGTCACACACCCACTGGACCAGAGGAGGCGTGCAGGGCGCGTGTGACAGCCGGGATCTCTGCCCGCTCAGCCCTGTGTCGGCAGCTGCCAAGGTGGCATCTGCCAAATTGGGCAACATATCCAGAGAGTGAAAGAAATGAACTTAGCGTAGAAACAGAAGTCCATCAGCAGATGACGCAGAGGCACCTAAGACTGGAGAAAAACCCAGAACATAGCAAATGGCAATGTGTGAGCCTGGCTAGTCTCAGCTAAGACATTGAACAGTAATAAAACGGGGAGCATTTGACACTAATACTTGGAAGGATACTGTATTTTTCTCCACATGTTGTTACTGTGTGTGTGTGTGCTATATACATTGTTAGACATAACATATTTACTTACCTGCCTATTTATCATTTCCTTATTTTATACATATGAAAGTATAGACTTGTGGGAAAAAAAAAGCTGTTTCCTTGGAAACTAATTCCATTGCCATGCTGTAAAAGTCTGAGTTAATTGTAGCTATTTAGATGAATATCGAAACCCAGTGCAACTAACCAATTTGAGAAATCAAAATCGTGGTTCTCAGAGTTTTGGTCAGATGAGGTAAGTATTGCTACTGCACAGTCGGGAATGATCTGGCCCATGCTACTTGAAGGTGACTACAGAATGCGATTCCTCCCGGCAGACAGCCCCTGGCTCCTCTGGGTAAACTTTCAGCAAATAGCAAGTTGTCTTGGTGGCGTGAACGTTTTCTGAATTCTTATTCTGTGAGACCCAGGAAATCATAGTGAATTTCTTACTTAAGTGGCATATCTTTTCCACCTGATTCTCTCATTTCATCTTTTAAACCAGTTTTATTGTCTTTAATAAGTTTTTCAAAAGGGAGAGGTTTAAAAACTCAAGACTAGGTTTATTATGTGAGTATATTCGAGAACAGCGTGTTAAGATTTTCATGAATACTATTCTAAACTCAAGATTTATTGAAATATAACTTACTCAGAAAATACCAACCTGAAATACTCTTGTATGTATATTTTGTTAGCATATTTTAAAGCTCTTCTATTACACTTAAAAAAAAACCACTTAAGCATTTTTTCTAAATTTAACTTAAAGATAGGCAACTGAAATACTTGGTACATTTTTTGACTAATTTTCACTCTGTCACATAAGCAATAGACATGTAAATTTTGACAGTTAAGTCTTTGTAGCTACAGATACAACATGTGGATTTACCACTGTTCCCTATAGCTATGTGTTTCCACAAAATAAACTATATTCTAAGGAAAGAGAAATTAATTTTTTTGAGAAGTAAGAAGCCTATTTTGTTAAAAAGTAGAGTATTTGCTATTCTGAATTGAATCTACATATTAACGACTTTCATTATTATTGCCATTCAGGCCTTCTATACTATTCACTTCCAATTGCTGACAGCCTTTTCTTGATCAAAAAATGCAAAACTACTTCTGAGCTTCTGTATGTTTCTGATTGCCTTGAAAACGATGAGGGATTCTTTAGAATGGAAGAAGTGAATCATTGAAGAGTTTGTTTTGCATCTTATGCATTCCAAAGGTTTGGAATATATTTTGAAGTGTTGCAGAGCAAGCTGGTATCTCATGGGTTTTTACTCTCCAAGCTCACATTCTGAATGACTGATTCTGCACTCACTGCACTACCTGGACACGAGGAATAGAAGAGAGGATGATGCAATCCCTGGAGTATAACTTTAAATCACATCAGGGGAGAAGCCAGTGCTTATGTTTGAAAACTAAAATCCGAAGCTTGTTTTAATGCTTTAACAGAGGCTGTGTTAACTTAGTGCTGTTCTGGTACCAGGTTTACCTGGATTTTCTCCACCTTGCTTTAAGTCTTCAAATTATCTCACACATCAGCACATAAGAATGAAGTTCTAAAATGCTTCCCAGTGCACCAGATTCCAGAAGCATTTAGTGTCTATCATGCTCTTGTAAGTAAGGAACATAATATTACCCCGGTAATTTTGTTGTTGTTGAAAGAATGAATACAGGACATTAAGAGTAACTGTACGTTAGGCTTAATGGTTATTCAGAATCTCTGTAAACATACTATAATCCTGATTTCATCTTTATTTCACTTGTATTTTGTCCCTTGGAAAATTCCCCACTAAGTGAAAATCTAGAGCAGTTCTATGAGCGATTTCTTTAAACAAATCTTGTCTGGAATCACAAGACATTTACTTTCTGAGCCTTTCCATAATGCTTCTTTTTTTTTTTTTTAAGATTTATTTTATTTATGCACACAAGAGCTGGGATACAGGCCAGGGTCATGGGAGGTGAGAGGATTCACCGGACAGAGTGAGGAGCAGAACAGGCAGACTGACTGAAACACACTGCTGAGGGGAGCAGCGGGCTAGGCAGGAGAGGTCTGCTGCGCCATGTGGGTCCCCTTCCCTGGCTGGCGGCAGGGATCGAACTCGTGCTGCAGTGGCTGCGGTTTGCCTCATAGTGCGTTGCTTAACCCACTGCGCCACCAGGGAGGCCCTCCGTAATGCTTCTAATTGCAGAATTACTATTCCATCCAATACAGGTTCTTTTCCCACCTTTATTTAAAAAGATGACCCTATTTAAAAAATACTTGTTGCGAACTAAATGACACATTCACATACTGAAACTCAAGAAAATGCATCAGTTCAAATTTAGACATAACATACTGACACAAGCAGAGCTCAGATCATCTCTGTGAGTTCTGTCCTTCCCACTCTCCTTTAAAATGCCAGTGGAAATGGGAAAAGACACACAGAAACAGGAGAGAAGAAATAAGATTGATGTCCAAGCCACGTAACAAGAAATTTCTATTTTCTGCTAGCCCTGTAGGGATGACCTAAAACCCTGTCGATGGCAGGTGCCTGTGGACCTAATGTTGGGGAAACTCTTCTTCATCTTCTCTCCTGCGGTCGGAGCTGGGAGGAGGAACGGCCTGAGAGCGCAGCGTGGAGACACCTTGTGCTCCGAAGATGACCTTGCGCTTCTGCAAATGGCATGTCTCACTGTCCCTGGCCCAGCTTGGGCATGATTTTCATTGACTTGGCTTCTGTGCGAAAGAGAAAGGCCTTTGACTGGGACACAGTGCAGAGAAGAACGCAGAGCACCTCCCATGCAGAGATTAGTTGGCAGAGTTTAATTTTAGATGTGTATGTGCTCCTTAGAGCGTGAATAATGAGGAAGAAAATAAAGCGGGACTCCTGGAAATAGACTACAGTCTGATAGGAGGAAACCCTATCTTGCAAGTGAAAGGAGAATTGTACCTCTTAAAAGTGATTTATTGCAGTAATATTTTAGAAATCTGTTTGGTATTTTAATAAGATTCAGGGAGGCTCGATGAAATGGTAGCAGTGAGACACAAGGAAAGAACATCTTTCCCGAAACTAAAACAGGTCTTGGAAGAATGAGCTCAGGGAAGGGGTCTGCTTGCAGAGCAGGATGCAGAACAGGGAGGCTAAGGAGAAGCTGTAAACAAAGAGATACATAAAAACAGCCCCAAGAGAGGGAAGCAACCTCAGCAGTAGGAGTCCCAGGCTTTGCCATTAGTTCTCACCCACAAATGTGATTCGGCCACTCAGTGTCCTGTTCTGTAGACCAAATTCTGAGTGGCAAGATGGATGGACTGGGGGTGGAGCAGGGAGCCCAGTGGGGGCTGGTGGTGGGTGCTCAGGTGGTAGTACCTGGGGGAGATCTTATGCTTCCAAAATACCAACAACAGAAGCCATTGTTACCTCACTTAAAAATTATAAAAGTGAGTGAACAAATGAATAAATGAGTACAATGAGCTGATAATGAGATGGACTTTCTCAGGCCTATGTTTTATCCCTTAGGCCACATGGTCCCTCCAGGTCAGCAGTTACAGCTGTGGAGACTATGGCCCTTGAGTCAGGAGAAGCTGTAGGTGGTGACAAGTAGTCTTGAAAGAACTTGGCTGAAAGGAGAAAGGGGGTTCCCTAGTCTGTCCCTTTCCTGGCTGCAGGACGCAGAGCGGGCAGTGAAGAGGAGAATCAGCCTTGCAGACCGGCCCCATCGATGTGAAGGGGTGATGTGCTCTGGCTCAAATCCACCATTTCTCTAAAGGATAAATGAGATGGATCATTAGAAACTGCGATGAATGCCTTCCAAAGGACAACTTTGTGTTCTGGGGGAAGAAGAAAAACTGGAACAGTAAAAATAATAAAATACAGGCATAAAGATACTTCTACTAAGTTTACATTTTTACAAAGGCCCATTAATCCAATGAACTTACATTAAGGCAGAATAAATAAAATAAGACTTACATTTAATAATACCTGGGTATTTTTTTCTTTTAATTTTAAGACTTAAGACTAAAACAATGCCACACAATTCTAAGCCAAAAGAGGACATAACCTAGGAAAAAAAAAATAATACCACTAACTTCTGACGGCTCTAATGGGATTCTAACTGCTTAACTCAGAGAAAACAAATCTCCTAAATTTTCAGAGGCCACTTTTGTGACTCTGGACTGGTTGTGTTTGCCAAGTTCACATCCCACAAATAGATACACAAAGAAGGAAGCACAATGACTATAAAGTAATATGACGGATGTAGAGGCAAAGCTATCAGTTGTGGCAATGACTTCAAATGTTGCTTCTCCACAAAAAGGCAAAGATCCCAGACTGTCTTAAAGTTCTACATAGATAAATGCAATCCATTTGGAATGCTCTTAAGACAAAGAAACCTGACATATTGATGTGTGAATTCATTTGAATTTGAGCTGCAAACCGCCTGCTTCTTCAGCTGCTATGTCCAGATAATTTTCATCGGTGGCAAACAAACCCTGTGGACACTGTTTGCTGCTAATGTGCCAAAAGCCCTCTGAACAGCTTTCCCCCACTCCCCATCCCAACCAAAGTCTGACTTAGATGCGTTTCCTCCAATTCTACATGTGTGCTCTCTCGTAGTCCCAAGACTTCCCACAGGTCATTTCATTTACCTCTCTGTTTTATTATGGTAAAGTAAGTTTCTGGTGTACATCATTGAGAAACTGTGTGTGTGTGTGTGTGTGTATGTGTATCTATCTACCTGCATCCCATTCATCAGCTCTTGGTCTATTTCTTCACCTTATAATTAGATGGAATCTAGAGCGATGGGTGACTTCCCCATTTATTCTTAGATAATAAAAGGTCATGTAGCTACAGTAAGAAAATTCACTTTCAATTTTGTTAATTAAAATATCAAGTCCCATGTAATAATAAAACAGTCAAAGGTAACGTAAATGTGAGCCTCTCCTCCCACAGGAAGTCTTGCTTCAGGTAGAAATCCATCCTCCTGGAGGGTGTAGTAAACTCTCTTTCCTTATATGCAGTTTTCCCTCTTCATTTTTAACTGGGGCTGTGGCCCTTCTACAGTGGGGGGAGAGTGTGAGCAGTCATGTTTGTATGGTCCAAATTGGTGATCTGTGAGATTAACTGGGGTTGGCAGAATCTGAAAGTTGCTTGTCTCATGGACATTGCTGTAGGTTAGAGATTTTCCTCCTTGAATCTTTCATCGGAAATATCCAAGACAAAGCCACAGAATCCCTCCTTCTTCACCTGTGGAGGTGTGGTGATACGTGACGTTCTTTATCCTGAGCTAATTATTCCTGTAGGCAGTTCTGTTAGACTGGACCCAAAATGGGTCCAAAGATGCTTTGGAGCAAAAAGAGATAGTGACTTCATAATAACTGATACTAATCTGATTCACTTATTTTAAATAATGCTAATGCAAGATTGTAACATTTGGGGGAACTTTGTAAGGACGGGCATTTCTCCAAAAAGGAAAAGAATACATTTGTAGACAACAGAGCAATAACTAGAAACAGCTGCTTTTCCTTTAAATTAAAAACACATATTCTTGGCATATTTATCTAGTCATTTGGAGCTTACAATGTTCAGCTCTCTGTAACTTGTCTTTAACTTAAAATTTTTGTTTATTTCATTTTTTCCTTGAAAGAACATTGATTCCTGTATAAGAACAGCTGTCACCACCAAGTTGCAGGGCCCTTGAACCTTGACCTGAGGTGCAGGTCATTTCTGGTGGGTTTTCAGACAGATCCTGGGATCCTGGGCAGCCCGTGCTCGGACTCTGTGCTATCTCAGAAGAGTTTCCTTCGCAGCCCTCTTCTGACCTGTGTTTCCAGCGCTATATCACCCTGACTCTCCAGGCAAATGGAAACCATCTTACTGACAGATTGAATTGTTTGCTGTCTTTTTTGGAGCTCTGAAGTTCATGTAAAATGCAGTGCAAATTTAAGAACAGCTGCAAGAACAACCTCCATAAACATTTTCTATTTTTCCAGTTTAGGATCTGGCTACCCCATCCCTAGCTACCCCCCCGCCCCATAAAGAGGTCATTGTATAAGCAATATAGGATGAAAAAAAGCTCAAGAAGCAAAACGTTATAAAATATGCTACAGAGTAAGTGGTGGTTTGAAGGAAAATGTTGTTATTTTCATCTTTTGCTCTTAAGCCAGGTTGCATCATAGAAACTTCCTAAGATACTTTCCTTGCAGCTTCCTTATAATCCTGTTAGCATGAAACAAATGTCCAATGGGTGGTTACACTGAGTTTAGAGAGCTAATATTTGTTCACTCAAGATCTCAAAACTAGCCAGTAATGTGTTCAAAATTCAAACCGATATTTAATTGCAAAGTGCATAAATTTGCCTCTTTGATTAGTAAATTACTTTTAAACTCTATTTTTTCTGAATGTGTCAATTTTAAAAGGCCAGTGTATTTATATATATATAAATGCATATGTGAGAGATCTATAAGGCTAAAAGAACCCATTTGATGCATAATATAATTCAGTGAATTTGATTTTTACTTAGATATGTTATGTCTTCAAAATCAAATAAATATTCCTCATTATTTAAATGAGGAATAAAAATTAAAGCATGTCTGAGAAGTGATAATTACCAAGACTTCAAACTTCTTGATACTATTAATAATTGGATCCCTGATTTCCCCATTAGAATGGTAAAAAAATGCATACGATTATTATTAGTTTAGTATGATTCTCAAATTACTCTTGGCTTATCTTATTAGTAGAATGAACTCTATTAACCAAGCATATTTCATCAATCGACTGTATAGACATCTCACAGTTGCTGGTCTTTTAAAGTATTAACTTCTAAGTAGACTCAAACAACGACAGCTACCATTTGTTTATAAGTAAATGTTCCGTCACTTTGGTTGACATAATGTGTATTTAAACATTATTAAAAATGGATTGCTCAGAATAAACTATCACTGAAAATGTAATTATTGCACATCTATATCTTAGATTTATTTTTCCTTCACTAATTTATTCACATTATATATATGCACTTATAAATGTGTGTATAAAATAGCTCCAACTATTATATATAATAGTTCCATTTCTAACTTTGTGTGCTCGAGTGTAATGGGAGTGAAATATACTCTCTGTTTTCTGCCATTTATTTTCTAATCAGGGAGGTACATTGAAGAATTATAATAAATGGGTATAGATTATAATCGCTGCAAGGATGTCCAAGAGGAAACAGTCAATAAATTAGAAAAGCTTATTACATCAATGATGATTAAGTTGAGGTTTAAAGGACGGGCGCATAGTATAATATTTTTGTTAAGAAGATCTTTGTAGAAAGAGGCATTCCGACAGAGATCACGGAGAGTCGGCAGTGAGCCAGAGGGAGGGCAGGGAAGCCGAGGTAAAGAAACAGAGAAAAAGTGTCACCCCCTTCCCTGAGAGGCCAGCGAAGATACTCCACAGACCAGGAGACCAGGAAAACTAAGTCAAGGGATTCTCTAGGAAGGAATAGCAAGTTTTTGCAGAATGTGGCATGACTAAAATTGACAATAATCAGCTAGGTATAGTCTATTTTTATCTATTTTTTAAAAGATTTATTTATGCATATAAGAACTGGGGTGTAGGCCAGAGGCGTGTAGGGGGTATGAGGATTCACCGTAGACAGAGTGTGGAGCAGAACAGGCAAATCCACTGAAATCTACTGCTGAGGGGAGGAGCTGGTAAGGCAGGAATCTACTGCTGAGGGGAGGAGCTGGTAAGGCAGGAAAGGTCTGCTGTACCATGTGGGTCAGCTACCCGGCCAGGGATTGAACTCAGGCCACAGTGGCTGGTGATATAGCCTGATAGTTCTGTGTCTTTAACCCCTGCACCACCAGGGAGGCCCAGCTAGCTGTATTTTAAACAATGGCATATAAAGCAGCTACACTGGCAAAGGAAGACGATTATCAGGCTGGTGTAACAGACAGGGCCAAAATGAAGGTTTGTCAACAAAGCTGATGGGAGAGACATGGAAGTGTAGACAGATTTTGACAATACTTAGGATGTCAAAACTCAGCAATGGATTTTGTATTCATGAGAGCAAAGCATATAGCATGCCACCATACAAAATAGAAAGAAGAAAATAATACATGACTTGAAATAGTGTGATACATTTTGAAACATAGGAAACTTAAAAATGGATGGAATTACTCAAACACCACTTGAATTTACTTTTGGTCCTGAGATACTTAGGTCTGAAAAATGAAACTTTCTAATTTTAGTGTGACTGTAAGGGAACAGATATCCTTGTGAGAAATGCCTTAATTAGGGACAGAGAGGGACATCTGAAGAAGTATTTGCAGATCTAGGGCAGGGTTTTAACTCAGAAGTTGACGAGTTCTCACGTATGCTCCTGGGTCCCTGCGAGAGCAACCTGGGCCTGGGACCTGGGACAAGCGAGAAGTGGTCGGCGGGCGGGCTGCACAGGGGGCGCCACAGCTGATGCATCATCAACCGGCCCAGCCTGCCTGCACCATTTTTCTTCTGTATAACATGTATGTGTAAGTGCATAATTTCATAGGCTGTGTTCTCTGAAAATGATTGATGTCGCCACTAGAATTATTAATAAAACTCACCCAAATACCAGCAGTCTCAGTAACATTTTGGAAAGAAGGGGAGCAGCATTTTGCCCTGTCAGATCAACTTTTCAAACATGAGTCTCACCACTTCTCCTGGCACAAACCTAGTCGTTGGCTGGAGAGCATCTCCTGGGTGCCAGGGCTGGGCCGGGCTTACCAGCAGGTTTAACCTGTGTGTTGACCGGCACCCTGAGCGCAGCTGTGGGGGAGAGGAGGTCGGAGGGCAGCGCTGGGCAGGTCTGTGCTCAGACTTCCCGCGGGTCCCCATCCAGAGGTGGGGAGCACGCGTGGGCTGCTTTGGGTCTGGCGTGGGGCACGCAGACGTTGGGCCTTGCAGATCTGTGTTTTCTTTCTTTTACTCCACTTAACATTTTATGCCCTAGTTTACTCCCTTTTTATTATTTGACTTCATTAACTTTTTTGCATATTTATCTTTTCCTTTTAATCTTTTAGTCCTTTTGTTTTTTGCAATCTCACCCTTAATTGTTCTTAGAGGATTTATCTGTTCTTCCCCCTTTTCTTTTATCTCACGTTCCCTTTGTTCTTATATTACTTATTTACCTAGTTTCTTCTTATCACCTTTAGGCTTTGTTTTAATTATTTCCTTTTTATGCTATCTATTTTTCATTGAAGTTTTTAATTTTTTATTATCTGCTTTTCTCTTTCTTATCTTTATTTTTGTTTATCTTAATAAAACAAGTGGGGGTACCCACCGAGAATTGTGGGGAGGAAACAGCAGAGCCGCTGTGCTGAGGGAGGGTGGTGGCTCTCTTCCCCATCCCGTGGGGCTCATCCCGTGGCTTCTGCGGTGCCTCCATTGTCTATTCTGGACCCGCCTGTCCCAAAAGCCTCAATCCAGAAAGACAGTGTTGGACACAGGTGAAGGCGCCACCCTGGGGACAGAGCTGAACTCAGTCTGTGTTAGAGCCTGCAGGTGTCTCCAGCACCAAGTCGCCTCCTGCAGGAATAATGCCTGTCAGGTGCTGTGGCTCAAGCCTGTGAGACATATTTACTGATCTCCCAGCCCACTAGTAGGCGTCGTAGGAACTGAATAACTTAATGATGTTTCTAGATGGGCAAAGACCGCTGTTTCTGTGTTACCCCCTAAAGACCTAAACTTCCTCTCCATTAGGCCAAAGATATACCTCGCGATTTCCAGACCCAGTCCTGTCATTTTCCTTCTTCGTTAACCTTCTGATTTTTTCCAGTGATTCCTGGATCCTTTTCCTCACTGTGGCAAGGGAGACTTGTCCTTTAAACAAGGACTGAAATCTGGAGTCCTGTCAAGATAGCCTAAGACAGCCACGTGTCCTCTGCAGACTGAGTGCTTCATTCTGGTGCTATCTGCCTACTAAGCTTCCCACCGATTCCAGCTAATGATGACCGGGAGCTGAAGTGTCTTGAGGGATTTGAACCAAATGCCCTTCTACTTGGTCTTGAATCTCTCTATTGGAGAGCAATGAAGTGAAGTATTGGGTTTCTTTTTTTTTTTTTTTTTCTGATTTTTTTTGTTTGTTTTTTTTCTTTTTTTTATAATCATCCTTTATTATTTTTTTATTAAAATATTTTAAAATTTACATATACTTGCCATTAATTGTAATCCTCATGTATTCACACACAGACTATTTCAAAAAATCAAAAAAGAAGGAGTTCTACCAAACACATTTTATGAAGCCAACATCACACTAATACCAAAACCGAACAAGGACAACACAAAAAAAGAAAACTACAGACCAACCTCTCTAATGAACACCGACGCAAAAATCCTCAACAAAATTCTAGCCAACAGAATCCAACAATGCATCAACAAGTATTGGGTTTCTTAACGCAAGGTTGACTGATGTGTTGGTTCAGAGGTGGCAGGTCCAGAGCTCACCCCTCTGATTCCATCACTCCGTCAGTGCAGTGATGTAATGACTAGAACGGTAGATAATATTGCTTGTGAGTTTAACACTGGTTTCCCAGGAGAGCAGGTCTTACCTTATCATGAGCGTGGCTGATGCGCCAAGGCCTGTGCCAGTTCTCATGTAGAAATATGGTCAGTACTACTAGACCGGATTAGTACAGGACTCCGGATTTCAGTCCTTGTTTAAATCATCCATTGTTATCATCCATTGTTCTTAGGTCATGTCGTCTCACTACATGCTTGTTTCCACATAAGAATTTTCTCCACATCACAATACAAGCTCTAACTTCATACCCTTTGCTTCAAGGTGTCAGCATGTCCACATGGTTTTCTTGAAGACCCATGCAGCTTGGGGGATGCCTGTGTCTTGCAAGCACAACTGGCCTTTGGTTACACAGACCTCATGCCTTGTTAACTGACAGATTCTAAACTATGTTATTTTTTTCAAAAGAAGCTTCTTACTTCTTTTGTCAGAGAGATTGTAAATGTAATGATATTTTGCAAACACCTGTATTTGTAACCATAAAATAGACTTAGGCTTTTTCATACAGAGATGCTATCTGATTTTTTTTCCAGATACTCAAATCTGAGAATAGAAATGTGTGAATATCACTAATCTTCTCCCTACAAAAGCATTTTCTGTGACTTAGTACCAGGCCTCCCACAGAAGGAGGAACTCAGAATCTCAGATGTCACAGTCACTTCTAGCTGATCTCCCATGGCTAAGTCTAGAGAGTGAACGGAAGTTCTAACAGCCAAGTGACACAGACGCTTCCTGCTAATTGCCTTCCGAGAGTATTTGTCCTTTTTCATTAGACTTTTAAAAAAATAATTTTTATGTTGTCCTCTTTGTCCTTTGACTTCTCAACATTCAAACAATTATTTCTGCATCAATAACACTAGTTAGCATGTCGATTCCCTTGTCATGTACAACCTACTATACATGACAACTTTTTAAGGATATACACTAACACATTTTTGAGACTTAGAATTCAAACTTTCAAATTACTTTTGCTTTTGGAAAAAATTGGTTTGTACAAATAATAGAACTTAGTTTTCCATTTTCATGAACCACGTTCTAGGTAGCAGCAATTTGAGATTTTTTTTTTATTTCTCTGTTTTTTTTATTTCTGATGCACCTTATTCTACATCATGATGAGCTAACTTTCTTAAGTTACTTTATCCTATCTAAATTACTTATAACTAATATACTCTGATTGATAAGATGAAAAAAAGAATGAGGTATAAAATCAAGCAGAAGCATTTTCAGTCCAAACATCCTTAATGAGGTTAAATAATTACCCAACATTTGGACAACTTTGAAACTTCTGTATTTTGGATCACTTTGATTTGTTTGGATATTTTTACTGCATTTATAAAGCCAATATCACATCAATAAAAAGATTTCTTTTTTCATTCTCAAATCATCCGTAGCTTTGTAGCCAGTAATTAAAAAGGCCTTGGAAAAAGTCTTTCAGTGACACCTTATGATAATGACAAACCTATTTTTTGAATATCTGAGCTTACAGTTGACTAAAAAGTATGATTAATTTAGTCTACTTTCAATTTTGCAAACATGACAAAAACAGATTTGATTTATTAGCATTTTAAAATCATTCACAACATTGTTCATATTTAGTAATTCAGACTTTAGTAATACCCACATTGAGAATGCCACTTGATTAAATAATTGTTTTTATCTCCATGCTTATTTCCATATCAAAATTTGAAATGAGAAAGGCCCCCATCCAGTAAGAGATAATGCTCATTAAGCTTTATTTGTTCATAAAATCATTTACCTTTCATATTTGCTTTGGGCTGGAAGACTCATGTTTATTGTGTTGAAAAATATTAATTTGCAAATATCATCTGATTGGCTTTATTTAGTCAGATCCTGGCCCTGGAACTATTCTACAAAATAACTTCAGTTTGAAGAACCAAAACTTTTCGGTCTCGATTTTTCAGAGATTTAGAGACATATAAATAGGGAAGCTGATTACGGTCCTCCTAATAAGCGAGATGTTACCTGTTTTTGCCTTTTTGGTGGAATATATACAAAAATTTAATTTTGATTTTGACTCTTACTTCTGATGACACCTCAATGTGTTTCCTCTCTTTGTAATGTTGTGATTACTTGGAAAACTCATCTAAGTTGGCACATTCTGTTATGTTGTTTTTTTTTGTTTATTTTTGATTTGCTGTACTTCTCTGCCATTGTGAAGACCTGGCTTTCTTTGACCATCTCAGTCCTTGCATTCCACATCGGGTAACGTCTGTCTCATCTTCTTTCAGTCCTGGGGCCTTTTTTCTTCTTCACTTTCCTGTTTACCTCTGCTTAGTCCTTCTGGCATTAACTGATGGTGTTTCTTATTGTGTTAAGCTGTTGAGGTTTTGTATTATGAGACCTAGTTTTATCAGACAAGGTTGAATTTGTGAGTAAATAGCAAGAATGGATTGAAGTCAGGAGGTGAGCTGGTCACTCACCATGAGGAGGAGTTGGGGGGCCCTGCCTGGGCCTGGGCCTGGCTGGGCAGAGGGTCTGAGCAGTGTGGGCTCTCCTACCTCCCCATCTGGCCAGAGGAGCACTGGCCTTGACCTCAGTTTGAGGTCAATTTGAAAGCTCCATTTGAGCGCCCCAACTTGTTGGTCTCACCAATAGCATCAAGTCTCAATACTACATAAGAAGACTAAAGCGAAGGAAAGTCTCTTTGTTGAAAGCATTTTCTGGGTGAGTTCTGTCTGCACGCCGGTGGTTCAGACTTGCTAGATGACCACTGCTGGCCAGATACAGGCCGGGAGACGCAGCCTCTGGAGTGCACTGGTGACGCGAGCCAGTCAGGCTTCTGTGGTAAAGGGAGGGGTGACGCAGAAGAGGCCACCGGAACTCTGCTGTAGCAATTTGTCTCTTTTAAATGTATAATTTTGTCCAAAGTGCTTTAATATCCCCCAAAATGAACAGATTTTGTTTCAGTTACTCTAAGTTTAAATAGGCTTATCATTTGCATAACGCTTCTGTAAATATGTTCACCCTGGGTTTTTAAGGAAAAAAAAAAAACTAACATTCAAAAAAAAAACCATAAAACTATATATTTTTTGTTTTCACCATGAAATGACTCTTAAAAAAAAGTTAAAATAAGTAATATATGGTAGTCACAATATAATCCTATCAGCCTCTCACAAGAAACAGATGTTCTGTAAAACTTCAATCATCATCAGAGACTAAAAGGCATTTACTTTAATATAATAATGAAATTCACATATGCCTAAAAAATACAAAGCAAACAAAAAAAGCCCCCAAAATGTAATAAAGAAATTCTACTGCTGAGAATTGTGTTCAAAACATAAACAATAAAAAAGCCAGTACTGAAATGATATCTGTAATATTCTAACATAGTGATAGTTCAACTATTTTCTTAACAGTTTGACAACAGGAATCCAAATTTTCCAATTTCGTGAACACACATTACTCCATGTCAGTGGAAGGCACTTAGAGACGACTGTTCTAAAATTAACTAATGATTTTGTCTTAGGCCCCCCATCAACTCGTGCTACTATTACTTGAAAGTAGGAACCTAAAAACCAACCTTCATACCCAGACTGATGCTTTCCTCGGCTTCCCTCCCGCAGGCCTTAGTGTCCCCTCGCTGCAGTCGTTTTGGGGGCGATACCCCCACGTCTGTCGCCTGCTCCCGTCTCTGTCACGTGCTCCCTGAGCCCCTGGCATGGCAGCCACTGCTCTTATTGCTGGTCCTGCAAACCGCTTTCTTTAGCTTTTGCTTGATGACCCAGTTTAAGAACATTTCCTTCACAGTTTAAGCTTTATATATTACAGCAATATGCTGTAATCTGGGTTTTATTTTGCCGCAGTTTCATCCTTCTGTTATAGTCTTAACTGTGTATTGGTTACCCACCGATACCTCCAGTCAGGTCTCCTGTGCTTGCTTGTCTGCTGAAAACCCTTCCTCACATGTTCCTCTCAACTACGGCCGAAGTGCTTCCTAACATGCCAGTTGGTTCAGTTAATCTCTCTCTGCAGTTCTTCCTGTTACTTCCAGAAAGGGAAAAGTGCAGCCCTGCTGGGCGGGTATGGGTGTTCTTCCCGCCCAAGTCAGCGGCGCCTTGTGCCCACGCTGGACAGTAGCGGTCCCTGGCCCAGTGCTGCCTGCCGCGGACTTCTCCCAGCACGCATGGTCTTGCCTGCCCCCGGGGCCAGGTTCTGGAAAGTGATCTCTTGCCCAGAAGAGTCAAACTGAATTGCCTTAAAGGCCCTGGATTTATCTCCTAATCCTCATGCCTTACACATTTTAGTTTCTTTTCAGTATTTCAGTGACAAAGATAACGCGTCTTCCAGCCTTATCATAATCACATGTGACATTGCAATTAGAAATACACCACATGTACTCACTGGCTCATAATAATACGTGTTCATCCCCCCCTTTTCTACATGATAACCACGATTTTCTTTGTAAGATGAACTATGCCTCTGCAGTGCAGAAGACTCTGTCTGCCCCCTCCCCTGTTGGCAATCTCCCAGATTTTGCATTTAAATGACATTTTATGTTCAGGGAGCATCTAGTTCTCAGAATTACTCTCATCTGATATAAATATTTGTCTCTGACCAGGTTGTGCCTCCTCCAAATAAAATGAATCTATTTCACACATTTTATTTATTATATAACACAGTGCCTGGCAACAACAAAAAGGCTATACACACTTTTTTCATAAAAAGTGCATATTTAAAATGTCAATATATATATCTGTGTATATATTTTATATATATTTATTCTTATATATATTTATATTTACTTGTAATCTCTAAGTTATTGGCAAATGAGATTGCTGTTAGTGTTTACTTATGTATTTAAGTGGTTTTTTCTTGCTGACATTTGATAAATCATTTATTAATAATTATTTAATATATAGGAACTGTTGAATAATTTATTTTGCCCTATTTACCTCCCAAAAGGTAATTACTTAATTTCTATGACCTTTGTCTGTTTTTCTATTTGATTTTATAGTCAATTCAATAAATGCTTAGCGAGTGGCCACTAAATATAAAATAATGTGGCTATTTAATTAACATTAATTTTTAGTTCACATTAATTATATCTTCAACCATCAATATGATCCAGCGGAAAAGAAGATCCTTGTGCCAAGTCATTATGTACAGGTTCAACCCAACAGATATTCTGTGTGCTGCCACAGTCTTGCAGCAGCCAGCTATGTGATGGAGAAAAAGTAGTTGCATGGAACTTTATTTTTGCTCTTGTAGAAATGATGGT
This sequence comes from Galemys pyrenaicus, assembly GCA_019455555.1. Taxonomy (NCBI): domain Eukaryota; kingdom Metazoa; phylum Chordata; class Mammalia; order Eulipotyphla; family Talpidae; genus Galemys; species Galemys pyrenaicus. Next base: position 2,629,834 of record JAGFMF010011798.1, on the reverse strand, counting down.
GCTTTGTAGAGCCTGTTCTCCTTCTACGTATTTAAGCATTTTTAAAATATCCAATTGTAAGTACAACTCATGCCATGTTGTAATTTTTTAATATTAAGCTTGAATCAGTTAATAATTATTTCATAAATATATTGGAACAGTTTATAAATGACTTCAAAATAGTTGACTAGAAGGATACTAGCTAGAATGTATCTAGCCCTTCCCATGTTCCAAAGAGACAAGGCATCATCCCCTCAAACTCCTGGTGTGTGAGACCAGCCCAGCGTGCGACTCTGTGGGCCCGTCCATTTGAAACAGGAGACAAATGCTCCTCTGGCAGTTTGAAAGCTGAGTTCTTCCAGGATTGCTCTTTGGCTGTATGATGCTCTCTGACTTGTCTCCGGTTCTGTAGCTTGGGAATGTCTCCCTGGTTCACTGTTCTCTACTTGACATTGCTTCCATTGTTCTTTCATTCTTTTAATTTTTATTTGGGTGCAGGGGGTGGGAAGAGTCACCAGGGACAGAGTGGGGAGCAGAACAGGCAGATCGACAGAAGCACACTGCTGAGGGGAGTAGTGGGAGAAGGAGAGGTCTGCTGCGCCATGTGGGTCCCCTCCCTGGCCAAAGTCAGCTGGTAAGAGCTTGATGACGCTGAGACTTTACCCCCGCACCACCAGGGAGGCCCTCCATCGGTCTTTCTGTTGGGCGCCTTCTCAAGCCAGACCAGATATGTGTCTTCTGAGTTGCTTGCACTTTCTCAGCCTGACCCTCAGGACATCAAGGTGGGGCCTCCTTTACGTACAGGTTTCCCTTCCGCATTCCAAATGCGCTTGGTCCCTTTTAGAACAAGTCTCCCTAAGTCATGTTGCATTTATCTCTTTAAATAGGTCTAAAAACTTTTTGCTTATGATTTGAGATAAATAGTCATAAATGATCTATATTTCATTTCCTGTAAAATATTGTCAGTATCAGAATTAGTATATACTTAATTCACAATAGGAATCTGAAAGTTTTTTCTTCTTTATTTTGGAACCATGAAGTATTTGTGTAGAATTTCAATTGCCTGTTTTTAAAAGATTTACCAAAATTACCCCTGGAAGCATCCACATCCTGCCCTGAGGCTTTGATGCATTTTTCTTCATTTCATTTTTATCATTTCATTGTGTGGGGACAAAACTCTCTATGGACATCATTATGTACCTATTTTATTTTCTTCTTGGTTCTATTTTAGGAAATCATATTTTCCTAGTAATTATCTATCTTAAACAGGTTTCACAATTTATTACCTTATTTTAAAGCAAATGTATTTCCATTGATTCTTTTAACTTCCTGTTGCTATGGCCTTTTTTCTATTTTTTCCTCTTTCATACGTTCCCATCTTTTCCTTCTTGACTAAGGTGAGTGAGGAACTTCGCTGTTTGGTAGATACTAGTCCACACACAATCTCGGCATTTCCGTAGGAATTAGAACCACTCGCTGCTGCTGCTGCTGCGTGTGTCTGTCCGCTCTGAGGACACGGCTGCCGCGCTGAGCGTGCAAAGACCTGAGCGTCAGGTGCGGCCCCTGCGGCCTGGCCCGCGAGCACGTCCTCACCTGGGAAGAGGCCGCGCCTGCTCTCCGCGGTGCTCGACGCTGAGCTTCCGCTCCCGCTTTCTCTTCCAAGGCGCACGTTGGCAGTTTATAGATTACCTACACACTATTTCAAAATAGTTGCATGTAAGAATAATAACCGGACTTGATTGAGCTAATAATGTTTTTTAGCTTCGCGGGTCACTTTTTACATGTGTCTTTTCTGTGAGCCTAAGTTTCGTTTGCTTCGGTCCAAATGGAAGCTGAGGTAACGGTCGTCACCTTTCTTGCTATCACCTTACGACTTCTATCACGAGGGTGTCACAGCGTCTGTTCGTATGTCCGAAGTGCCTTACTGGACCATCTGTTTCCTTTGTTCCTCTGTGAGATTCTGTGGAGTATTTGCACTTCTTTTGGATAACTTTAACAATGCAAATTTAATCTATTTTCATTTCAGATATTTCCTATTAGTTTCCTATTACTAACAAAGGAGACGTTAGAAGCCCTCAGCCTCCACCTGCTTCCGCGTTCCCGCCCGATGCGGTGTCCCTCACCGCGCCAGGTGCGGCTTCCTGGAGAGGGACATCCGCACCTGTCTCAGGTTCCCCTCCGCCCCTCTCCGCCCCCAGAGCTCGAATGCAGGCTTCTGCTCACACTCGGGGACCAGGGAGCTACTAGTTTCTGCATCATAATGCGTGCACAGCCTTTAGGAGCCTGAAGTACACTTTCACTTGCGGGGCAGACTGCATCCCCGCAGCCCTGGCTGCGGTGCAGGCTCTGCCCTGGCTGCCTCTCGCCTTTCCTGAACTGCACCTGTTCCTTCATTCATTCAGTGTGTGCATCCAGAACGATTCTGGCTAGTGGTCCCCCAATCACTTTTTTTATTTTTAGATTTTTATTTCTTTATGCAAACAAGAACTTGGGTACAAGCCAGAGGTGGGGGAGTGGTGAGAAGATCCCCCAGAGACAGAGTGGGGAGCAGAACAGGCAGATTGACAGAAACACACTGCTGAGGGGAGCAGCGGGGAGGCAGGAGAGGTCTGCTGCGCCAGGTGGGTCCCCTCCCTGCCCGGGGATTGAACTCACTGCTGTGACTGCAGAAGGCCCACAGTGCGGTGCTCAACCCTATGCCACGAGGGAGGCGCCAGCCCCCAATCTTTCTTGAAAGTAGACAGGACGAGCTTTCTAATTCAATTTCAATAACAAGGACTCAGAACAAGAACTTGCATGAGTGCGGGTTGCCCAGCTCCACTGAGAGACTAGAAGCCAAAGCTTCTCTCTACCAGTGAGTGTGGTGTCCTGGAAATTACTTCAGTTAAGCGAGATCGCCTCTGCCCGGGTCATTCGTAACAAAATAAATATCTGTAACAGCCAGTAGTTACCAATAATAGGCTGTCTAGCCGCGTCTGAGACCTAAATCTCCAGTACTAAGGTTTTATCCACGGAGTTCACGCACCTTCACGTGCACTGTGCACACCTCTAGTTTTTCTGTCCACGTATCCAGCTGAGCAAAGCCCGTCGGGTGGACGGCGCCTGCGTTCAGGGCGACCTTCTTAGACATGTCCTTGCAACCGCGTGTGGGCAGGCGCCGTAGGCGCGGCCCCGCCCACTGCCAGGGACTGACTTCCTCCCCCTGGTTTTGGCAGTCAGTAGTCTCCAGGTGCGTGCAAGGGGACGGACCAGAGGGGCGCGCCCCTCGGAAGTCTGGCCCGGGATGGCACCGAGAGTGCGGCAGCGCAAAGGCGGGCAGATGTGCTGATGCCCTTTGATGGGGTGAGCAAAACAAAGCCCCGCCCACGGCGCTGGGGACACAGACTGGGCGACAGGACACCTGACGGGAAGCGCCTTCTGTGCTCGAGGAGTTGCGTTTCAGCTCACAGTTGCTCAAGCTAATCTGCTCCGAGGCGCCCCTCCAAAGGCAGGCGGGCCAGGGCTGGGCACGATCTGTGTTTGTGACCATATGTCGACTTTTCTGTTTGTAACATAACCGGAAAAAATGAAAAAAAAATCTATAAACACTTTTAACTTCCTGAAAAGTTTTTGGAATGAAATCACACATGACAGATTTTTTTGAAGATGCTGGAAAGGAGCCATTAACATTTGACTCTGAATCACTGAGCAGACTGCATCAAGACACCTGAGGACGTGCACAATGAATTTCTAGAAAGAAATCAGCAAGGGACTGAATTTGAGTAGCATTCCATAAAAACATTTTTTAAATGGTGTTCCGTTGTCCATGCTTATGAATAATTTTGGGGGCTTATTTTCACATAAAGTATTTAATTGGTGTCTAAAATTCATACTGTCCATTATCCTAAGTTGCAGATCACTGACTGAAAATTAGAATGTGACATTTTATATAACATCCCCAAAAGTGATATAGTAAGTAAACTAATATGTCTTTATTAGTCCTTGAGAATCAATTTCAAAAGCCTTTAGATTCTGATGAAAATTATGCAAATTTCAGCATACTATCATCCTTATAGTTTATGTTAATTTGACATTAATGCTAGCTGCCGATCTCGCTAACTCTAATCCAGCTGAACTAGCAGGCTGGAATACCAATTACTGAAGTGAGTGGGCTCCTTGAAGTTTCTCTTCTCCCATGCTTCTAGACATATGTCCCCACACTGGGTACAGCACACGTGTGCCGCGTCTCTCAAGTCGCCGCTGTCCTGTGTGATGGAGCAGCTGCGGCTGACATACTAAACCTTAAAAAAGGAAAACAAACAAGAAATCACTGTATTGAGATTAATAAGGGCTGAAAAAGAAAAACTGATGTTAGATGTTCTTACATATTTAGTCATTGTCAGAGAAGGTTGGCCAAGTAGAAGCTCCCTTCTTACAGTGGACCTGTCTGTGTTTTATTGGATTTATTTGTGAGGAATTCAAGATACTAATTGATTTTTTTTAATAAGGGCTTTTTCTTTTTTCCTCCTTCTTGATTCTGGCTGCCGAGTGTGAATTACCTCAACTTGGTTTATAGTGAAAGTAGAATTGTTATTTGTTATTTTTTTTTTTTTTTAGAAAAATGACTTTGCTATTCAAAACACATTGTTATTTGTCTTCAAAGGAAGAGTTAGCGGGAATCTATGAGCCTTTGTGCATGTCTTTTCTTACAGTGGAGAGCACTTTTTTATGTTAGACGTAGGCTGAATGGTAACTCCCTGAATAAATTTCCCCAATTTTTCTTCCTTCGTGTATTGTGGGAAATAGGAATACAAAGGTTAAAAAATATATGTGTCAGATATCAAATCTCTTTGTAATCATTATGCTACTTATTTTATGAGAGATGAAAGGTTACGGAAGCATATCACCCACAGGCTCCATTGACCAGATTCACTGAGTCTCATTAAGTTTTCATGCGTGTGTTCATGTGCATTTTCTTTGATTTTACAATTAGATTATAAGGTTCTTAGGATTTCAGACAAATTCAATTCCTTTTGTTCCTTCCACAGTGTTGCAGACAATAAAAACTCAACTATTTTCTACAGTGACTGTGCCACAGTTACACATGTGTGGGGGAGACAAGGCTTGTCCTGCACCCTCTCCGACAAAGGGCAGTGACATGGTGACCCATAATGACAGCTGTTGTCACATGTTCACAGAGGGGTGAGTGACGGCAGACACAGAGAAGAAAGAGCAAAATGGCAAACTCAGAGGATAAAGCTCAAAATCTCCACTGGAAAATTGATCTTGCAATAATTAAAGGTTTAAAAGAAACTACTAATTAGGAGCAGGTCTATCAAGATTGTAAATTGAGTTCTGGGATAGGGAATATTCTTGCCCCTGTGGACTTTTACTCCCATTGGTTGAGTTTCATGAAGATACATATTTCTGGGGATTAAGCGTAACTTTATGAAGTATTATGACTTAGAGTGGAGAGACTCATCTAGTGATCACGCATGTAACTTTCATCCAGTGAAGCAACTATTTCTGTTTGCCAAATTGCTTAACATATTTCTTTTTTGCTGAAATATTTTCACATAATCACAGACACTATGGTAATTATTCCCTAAATATGTCATTGTGCATCACTAAAATTAAGGATATTTTCCTATATAACAACACCATTTGCACAGTAACAAATTCATAATAATTCTCTGTGTTATCTAATATTCCCCCATATCCAGGTTCAGAATGAACATGTCAGCACTATACATTTTGATGAACTGTGGCAAGTCATGTTCAGCCATTTTTCTCCATTTATGAGGTCAGCAAGTCCATGTTTCTGATTGACGGTCCTTCTAAGCCTTCAGGACAGCACTAACTTGCTGTGTTATATACTGGCAAGTTGCTGAGAGAGTAGATCTTAAATGACTTCACCTTCTGGTAACTAGGTGACATGATGAAGGTGTTAGCTTACACTACAGTGGTAGTTGTAGTGTGTGTGTGAACAGGTGTGGAGGTGTGTATACATACACATGTATGTACCAAATCGATAGTATACCTTAAACTTATGTAGTGTTATATATCAGTTTTATTTCAGTAAAGCTGGAGGGGAGACAGAGGGCACATGCCAAGGAGGGCCAAATGTTCAGTGGTTGGAACAGGTGAGGCAGTGGATACACCCGCTCCATCAGTAAGTGAGGTCAGAAAACGGACTGTGGGCTCTAGGCCCAGCTCTGGAGATGCCACATGGTCAGGTGAGCCTCGCCCACATCTATTCCCCTGTAAATTCACAAAGTGGTGGGACACTGAGATCCTCTTGCGGAGGATGCACTTCCAGAGGTTCATGACCCAGGTCGACTTGCACTTTTCCCAGCTGCTGCTCTAAGTATCTCGAATATGTGTGTGTCAAACCTAAATCTTTTGTCTCTTGACACTTACAAGCCACTCAACAAAACCAACAAGGGTAGAGATGGAGGGGGCATAGAGAATAGCATACCCGCTGTTACCGATGATGCTTCCGGGAAGCAGACCAGTGCATGCAGGAGCGGGAGGGCTGTTGCATCTCCTGTCCGTAGTTTAAGGATGAGCAAATTCATGGAGTCTCCAGTTTCAGAACTGATCCCAAATAAGAAAAGCAGACTTTACAAGTTCATAGATCATTTCCAGACATACACAATAGACACAATCACAGTGGTATTGCGGTATTATATAAGATCAAAATCTTACAAAAAGGACCTATAGGAATTGAAGTGTAATTGGTCTTCATGGTTACTTGGAAAACAAAGATGGTTCTAAAGAAACTATTTGCCTTTGTTCTCCTGGAGTAAATGCACATTTCTTAAAGAGATGCTCAGATATAGATCAATGAACACATCTTTGCTCTTTGTATAAACTAATGGCATCTTTCAATTTCCTGAAAGGGAAACGTGGGGAAGGGAAAGAACAGGAACATTACTCTTGTACGCAGCGTTATTAAATGGCATCCATTTGGGGGAGGGAAGAAGAAAATCTGGCCACTATCCCAAGATGTTTTGATCGTTCTGCTTCAGTTACACTAAGATCGTCGCTGCTTCCTCTCTGTGGCACAGCAAGACCTCTGCGGGCATCGGCGTGCCGGCCTGTTGCTCACTTGTGTGTTCCTCGGGTCAGACGGGGCGGCTCTCCTGTACTGCTGCGGTTCTTACTAGCTGGATGTTTGGTACTCACCACCCCCACATCATCGCCACTTCCAAGTGTGGGGTCAAGTGCCCAGGTTGGTAGCTCAGTGGCCTTCTTTTCAGCCTTAAACTTCGGTCATGTGCCTGGGAGCCTCACACAGCTCTTCCTCCATCACTGCTTTAGGCCGTGGCCGTGGTCCAGGGGATCCACGCGTAGGAAACCATCTTGGAGCTTTCTCAGCACACTCATCGAGTCCATCAGTCCAGCTTAGGCTTGGATGCTGTTCTTGGGACTCATGAGCTACAAAGTCTCTAGATGTGTCACTTTCTTTTCTTCTTCCCCTGCTTTGTCACCTTCTCTATCAGTGAGTTTATGGAGGTGCATGCCAGCTGATTAGTATAGGCAAGTTGACACTCTTCGATCTGAGTGTGAAATCTTATGTATTATATCCACCCAACATTTTTGGGGATATGGTTATAGCCTAATTAATTCTAGGGATAAACTGGAGCATAAAACAAGATAAAAAAATAAAAATAAGAGAAGGAGCATTCTCCACTGAATTTACACTTATGTTGGGTATTTTCATACCCGATGATAAAATAAGCAATATATACAAAGAAGGAATAAAAGCAAACTAATTAAGTTTAATAAAGATAGGAAGTGCCTTGAACTGGGAAGCAGAGCTGAGTGCGCTGCCTTGGGTGACTGAGGGATTCTGTTGCTGTAATTAACACTGTCAATTAGTTATCTTGGTGGCTCTAACCTAATCACACCAGCACTTGGAAAGCAGATGCTTTCCTCTGCTGGTTGCAGAAACAGGTCAGAGAGGTTCTGTGTGAGAAGGTCTGACACCACTTTGCTGAGCTAAAGACTGGGAGAGTCAAGTGACAAAGATGGTGCCTGGGTTCTGGGAGCCAGCGCGAGCCCTGCAAACGTGGACAGAGGGTCTCAGCCACAATCACCACGAGCTGAATTCTTCCAGCCTCTGGCAAGTGCGCAGAAGTGTATTCTCCAAATGCCAGCTTCGCCCGTTCGACCTGACTATAGCCGGCGAGACTCTCAGCAGAGACCCCAGCTACGCCTGTCATCACCGCTGCTGGCCGAGCTCTGAGATAACAGATGATTGCTCCAAACCCTGAATTGGCGGTGCCTTGTTACACAGCAAAAGGAAACGAGTGCCAGGACCAACATACGCCTTCTTTCAGCTCTGGGGAGAGTGAGTGGCTGGTGGCTCAAAGCTGAGGTGCTCTGGTATAGGGGGAGTGAGGAAGCCCCCAAAATTCACAGGTCTAGACCCTCCTCCCCAGTGTGATGCTCTGGGGACGCATTCACAACTGGGTCAGTCACTGGTGACAAGTCAAGGCACAGCCCCGAGTGATCATCTGAGTCACTTCAGCTGGTGAGTCCTCACTCTGTCCTTTCGCCCGCTTGGACAGAGCACTGAGTGCAACGTGCTGGCAGAATAGCATCTTACTCCAGTTCTGCTTTGGTTGGCAAGAACAAGTGCACCCAGTGCCGGGGGTCCCTTCATGCCAGCCTTGTTTCAGATGAAATCATTTGATGACTGATTAAGACTTAAACATGGGGCCTCCCTGGTGGCGCAGTGGGTTAGTCACAGCACTATGGAGCGAACCGCAGCCACTGCAGCACGAGTTTGATCCCTGCCACTGGCCAGGGAGGGACCCACAGGCGCAGCAGACCTCTCCTGCCTCGCCCGCTGCTCCCCTCAGCAATGTGTCTCAGTCCGTCTGCCTGTTCTGCTCCCCACTCTGTCTCTGGTGGATCCTCTCACCCCCGCACCTCTGGCCTATATGGAACTAAGGCCCTTGTGAGAGTGCTCAAAAAAGTCCTCCAAGATAAAATTGGAGAAAGGGTAGAAACAGTTTTATGTGGTTATAAAAATTCTTCTTCAGTGGGTACCCATGATTACAAGACTTTAATTTTCGAAGAGAAGGCACAGAACGCCAATTCTGTGGCTCACAGAGCTATCTGCCTGATAAATAAGCTGAGAGTTTCAGTAGCTGAAATTTCGCACATTGCACTCCTCTGCCTTTATATCAAGTTCAAACAACTTTTATTTTTAAAAGCCCTCCATCTTCCCCTCTTACTGCTCTTCTCACATTTCAGCCCACTCCTTGGCTCACCCCCCTGCCTGAAAGTGCATTTCCTTTTGTTGTGGTGTTCACTGTTCAAAAATTCTCACCTCATTAACTCATTTTCACTGATGCCACAGCCACCGCCTTCCCGCCTTTCCGCACGTGTGCCTCACAACTTCCTCCACCAGCCTCTCCTCAGACATCTGAATGATGATGAGACGGTGGACAAATCTCCAACACTCAGCAGCTCTAATTCGTCGTGACCCCGAATTGCACTTCGTACTAAACTTCATTTGTAAAAGGATATGATAACAGGATCTTAATAACAATGCTTTATGAGCCGGTAATTACAAAGCACGTGATCAGTGTTTATTAGGAACTTCATAATTTGCTTATGTAAAATGGAGGTTAAATCATTAACCTTTGTTTTTACCTCCAGACTGTAAACGGCCTTGCTGGGGCCGTGAAGAGAATCAAATGAGATGGTGTAGATGCAGGTTATTATAAAGTGTATCATTCTGTGTGTATGGTATCAGTAATCCTCTAAAACATTTCACCTGGGTTTCTAGATGAAAATTAGTCCTTGAAATAGCAACGAATGCAGAGGAGAGCAGTCGGTGCTCATCACACTATTACTATGAATTCGCTGTTTTTTTTTTTTTAAAGATTTATTTATTTATGCATACAAGCACTGGGGTACAGGCCAGAGGTGTGGGGGGGGGGTGAGAGGATTCACCACAGAGAGCAGGAAGCAGAACAGGCAGATCGACGGAAGTACACTGCTGAGGGGAGCAGGGGGCGCAGCAGGAGAGGTCTGCTGCACCATGTGGGTCCCGCGCCTGGCCGGCAGCAGGGATCGAACTCATGCTGCAGTGACTGTGGTCTGCTTCATAGTGTGTTGCTTAACCCACTGCGCCACCAGGGAGGCCCGAATTCGCTGGTTTTTATGAGTGACCTGGTCTTTTACTTCGTCTTGTTTGCAGCATCGAGTGACTTTCTCCCCCGTCGTGTTAGCGTGAGGCTCTCAGTTTCTCCGCGCGCTCTTGCCACTTCCCAGCTGCAGAGAAGTCCTGCGGCAGCGACTCGCACAGCCCTTTCTGCTAACTCTGTCCCGCAGTTTGCATGTTGAGCTGTATTCAAGCAGAAGGCCGCACCCCCGATGGCCAGGCTGTGCTTTACATCCCACTCGTTAGCGGGAAACAGATCATGATTTTGTGAAGTGGTCTTTTTACATTCTAATTTTGCTCGTGCGGAGTTTTGCTAGACGACCTTTAACGCAGGTTCATTCAGAATCTAGACCTGTCCACTCGTGGACCCTGACGGCCGATTTCCTTGGATGCCATGTGTGGCTGGAGGGCCCGTGTGTTTGTAGAGTGGATTTATGTCCATTCTGAAAAGTGCCACACAGCACAGTTTATAAAGGAGGACTGTATGGAATTTCCTTTGTACAAAGGCCTGCAAAAAACCATCTTAGCTCTTCTAATTGACATTTTGACAACAACTTTTAACATTTTTATCAGATTATCATTGAACTCTTTTCTTGAAATTGCAATCAAAATGTGATATATCAGTTTAAACTTCATGTAAATGTTTATTTTTGGCATTACCTTGTTTTAGGCACTTATCATAGTAGTTACTAGTAATTTGCCTACCATTTGCACAGAGCTAAATCTGAACCAGATTTGGACAGCTTGCCAGTTGCTGAGCTGTTTTTGGTCTGAGTCTAGGCGCTTTCCTGGGGCTTGAGGGCCCCTTCCCTTTGCCAAACACCTTTCACGGAGCCCGGCCCAGGGGTGACTAGCCTCTGGCCTAAGATAAGTGCATTCCACTGACCAGCATCACAGACCTTCGAGAGGTGCATTTGATTTATTCATGCAATAAAGATTTCTTAGCGCCTTTTATTTATAAGGCTTTATGCTAGACAATAATAAAAAAGGTATGCTGTGTAATATTCATCCCTTTACCCCTCGTCCTTACTGTAGTGCCTAACAACTTAATAAATTCGTAAATGAATGAAGAAATACATTTAAATAAATGAAACACTAAATCAGTGAAATACTAATTGTTAAAATACACTTTAATTTCTTATAATGGTTTGCATACAGGACTAGGAGAGGACTAAAATACACAAATATTTGCAGTGCAGGGAGATACACAGTGGTAAGTGGAAGTGTGGGTGGTCACCGGAAGGCCAAGTAAGTGCAGCGGTTTGGATGTGAGGGTCGAATCCTAATAAGTGCATTTGCAGGTAGCAGAGGCCGCAGGTTATTAGTGTTGGAAACAGTTTGTTTCTGTCTCACGTGCATAGGATGTGGCTCCGTGTCGCTCAAGTCCACACCAAAGCCAGCTCTCCCGCCAAGACACAGCGCTATTCCTCATCCAGGTCATTGCAAAAGCACCACTTATCCCTTTCTTGCTGTTCAGCTGTCAACAATGCAGCAGGTCCTGCAAGGGGACAGGAGCGTGCCTCAATCACTTGTTAGCTGCCATACCCCTGTGACACTTCAGCTGAAAGTTCTTTGCCCCAAATTTCGTCCATCAGCTACACAGATTAAAAAAAAACTCTGGTAGGAAATACACAAGCCAGCATGTGCCTCATTAAAAAGAAAAAGAAAAGGAGGAGCTCTGCATTTCTGTGGGAGAAGGAATGACTGGAAATGGCATCCTTGACTTGAATTTTGGGCATAAGCAGTTTAGAGCTGGGCTGGTGCCCACAGAAGTCAGAATCATCTAAACAGAGACAATGCCAGATGCAGAACGTGAAGGTCATATGAAAGACACTATGCTATCTCCCATTAATGTCCATGCCATTATGCTGGGCTTTTTTCTTAGTGAAAATTTCTTAGTAAAAATAAGTGATGGGATTTTGCTACTGAATTCCATTGTCAGGTTTTAAGCAGACTCACTGTAGACACAGTGTAAGATAACGTGGCGACTGGAGACCAGAACACTGAGATGCTATCGTAACACTTCATTTATACAAATGTGACCCATGGTGTTGAGAAGAGGGAAATCTGAAAACAATGAAGATGTATTTATAAGGGGGAATGAAAAGGATTTGATGACAGATTGGTTGTGAGATTAGGTTGCTTCAATCATTAGTCAAGCTTTTCTAACCTGGGCACCCAGGTGGCATAACTGACATCAGGTGCAATGTGATATTAGAAGTAGATTTCATGCAACAAATGCATCAGTTGTGAGCATTTACATATGAATTGTCTGTGAAACACATAGATTTGTGATTGTGCATGGAGATTAAGATAAATGTTTGAACTGATGATGCTGTTCAAGTAAACATGAAGAGTTAAATCAGTCTACATAATTGTAAAAACCATGAAATGTCACTGCAAGCATCCCCTTTTTCTGTGGTTCTCTTGTGTATTACACCTCTTACCCACTACTGAAATAGATTGGGACATAAAATCCACAGTGACATGTGGGTATGCTGTCTTTTATGGAAAGAAGAGGTGTGTGGGCTAACAGGTACATAACATTTAAAATGAAATACCAAGTACTCTAAATTATCTTAAAAATTCAAATGTATTTTAGTTACCACTGTTGTATATTTTAAATTGTAAAAGGAAAATGATTGTAATTATGGTATATAACTGCATGATGAATTACACTCATTTACCTAAAACACAGAGATTAAAAAGACTCAGGTAGATTTGGAGGGCGTCCCTCAGGGCACTGATAACTGGGTTAAGAAAAATAACATTGAACCCCACTCAGTTCTGTACTTTTCCACAAGATCAAATATGTAAGCCAAAGAGACTGTTATAGTTGAGTTGAGGGAAGAGTTTGAGAAATATAACACCCTATTAATGAATTTTAAATAAGAAATAAAAGATCAAACACTCAAATAATAATTAATATACCTTTTTTAAATAATGAAGTATTAAGTCCTATGAATATATTGTAGAAAAGATGTCATTTAAATGACTACCTTAAAACTTCTGCAATGAATTTGTTAACTTCCCCAGAGCAGACTTATAAGATAGATACACACACACACACACACACACACAGTTTGATTTTAAACTTCTAGCGTTTCTTTTCTGAGAGATGAGTGATTTATGGCCCTTGCACATAAAGAAAATCTGTTAATTTTAAATTTGTACTGAAAAATTTTGAAAATGTATAATTTCTGAACTTAATATCAGTCTTCTTTGCATCTATACTTCCTTTTGTTTTTCTTGTGGTTTCCTTATGTTTTTTATAAAAATAATACATTAGGGATTTAAAGATATGAATAATTATCTGAGGTAGATTAATCACCTTGCATTTAAAAATTAAAAGCTCAAACTACATTTAATGAAGTTGCTAATAATTTTATTGCTAAAATTTTGGGAAGACATTTTATTGTATTTTCCAGATGGACCAAGGTTCTCCTTGATCAATAGTTAAAAAATCAATCTTCATTTTATTTAATATAGTGAATATCATTAGTATTAGGAAATAATGTTTAACTATCAGTGGAGGAAAAATTTCACAGAGTTATTGGCACAGTCGCTGGTATAAAAATGCCACAAATTTAGTGAACCCCAGATTTAACATGAGAGATTACTTTTTCCCCTAAAAAAACTGTTTCCATTTTTGAGCCCTGACCTCCTTGTACCTCTGTGAGACAACAAAAAATAAGGTACATAAAAGTAAAATAATTAGCCTAGTTATTCAGCAAATCTGAAAGGGTAAGTGTAATAAATCACATTTTAGCAAAATACCAACAATTCATTGCAGGAGAAGTGGCTCTGGAGAACTAAACATCTGTGTGTTGGGGGAATTTCTTAACCTACATCATTACTTATTTGATATTAGAATGTACAAAAATTTGTTTCAACATTAAAAATCTTCATTTTTTAATCTTGAGACACTTTCAGTTCCCAGAAGAGAAAAAAATAAAGATTTTAACATTCATTCACATGCTCATGATTTTTCTCTTAACGGGGATATATGAATTAAAGAAATTAATAAAAGTCATGCCTCGGGAGTCGTGTATGTCCATGCTCCATGGGACAAACAGTGCGTGCTAATCAGTGACCTCATGCACTAGATTTCCTAGATTCAAGGAAAGCTTTGGGTAATCTTCACATAGGAGCTTTCTGTTTTGAAACAGATTGGCTGGGCGGGAGAAGACTAGAATGCAGCTTGAGGACTTAATAGCAATTCTGGAAGAAGACTGAGGAGGGAGGGTTGCACCACACTTGGAGACTTCTGGTAGGGTGACAACTTTCTCATAGAACCACAGAAAATTCCCAGTTTGTAGTAAAGATCACCCACCCTGAGGGTGAATGGTATGGCGTGACTGCCATAGGTTGTAGCAAACACCAAGGACACTAGTGTAGAGGGAGAACTTTAATTAGCAGGGGATTACAGACTATAAAGTCCTGTTTGGAGATAAAGGAGAAAAAAGCAAATTATAATTTTATGCTTTGAATATTAAAGTACATAAACTGGAAATTAAAAGTGTGGTAGCATTGCAGATAAAGATTTAAGCAAAGGTTGAAGAGATAACACATTCTAGAAGCCAATGAACGACCTTCTTCCTTGATGTTCTGGTAGCTGTTAAAACACTTGTGCATGTGTTTTTCTTTAATAAGTCAAAGATTCCCCCTTACACAAACTATCTTTTTCTCATTTAAGTGAATTAAGCAAATATTCAGTCATTAGCCAAAAATCATTGTCAGTGTCTTATTTGGGAAATCAATAATTAATTTAAACAAATAGGTTGTTTAAATGGAAAATAAATTTTCATTGTACAAAACTTTGGGGAGAATTTAGTGGTTCCAGGGATTTCTCTGTTCTCTGATGACCTGTGGACAGTGATCACACTCGCCCCTCCTACTACTCAAGGGCACCTGGTTCAGAACATCCCACCTTTTCCTCCACCACTGAGTGTTTCCATGTGTCTGCTACGGTCATTTTTGGTTCATTGAGTGATGTTCAGCCTCAGTAACCTTTGCTTTGGGCTCGTGTTAGACATGAGTGAGCTGTGAGCTTCAGGGGGACAGAGAGACTTCCTTTGCTCTTGTTCCCCATCCTGACCCCACCCCTACTTGTCTTACACCGTCTGAAGGGAGGCAGGAAGGGTATTGTGGGGGGGCATGCTTTTTTCACACACAGCAATATCATCTACGTTCTCTTCATAACATGTCTGTTTGAAGCTTGCCTTCCTCTGGTAAAGCTTCACTTCATTGTGATCTGAGAATGAGTCATGGAGATGGTGAGTCAGATCCATTATATGAAGTTCATCATCAGACCCCACATTATTTTACTGTTCTTGAATGCCACTACCTACATCCATTATTTCATTGTGTGATAAGAGTTTCGGTAACACTGTATTATATTTCCTTTTTTTAGTAGGAGGTTTGGGATCCTTTAATTTTTTATTTCCCTGTGATACTGTATATAGAGATTATTTGTACTTTTTATCCTCAGATCATCTACAATAGAACCTCAAATTGATATATTATTGGTATGTGCTGGTCCCTAAAACCTTATCTTCAGAGATAATCATCCTGTATATTGGAAATTTATTTAATGAGCATGTACTACTTATAGACTAGGGGGGTAAGTATTTTTGGAAACTGGGTAACAGAAAGCAGAGTACATCTAGTACAAACTAGTACTGGTAAATAATTAAATATGTCTCTGCTATAAAATCTAAGGAGACCCTTTACTTATAATGATAGTTTGGGGACACACTGATGCATTTTATATAAGTTAGCCTACTTACTGATATTCTTATGATGAAAGACTTTATTCTACGTTAAAGGAAATAAGAGATGTGGTCCCCAAGAGAAGCACACCATAGTCCGGGTAGCCCAAAATATCGCATCATTCAATTACAATAAAAGTTTGCAATAAACACTTGACATTTTTCAAGGCTTGGTTCTCAGTAACACCAGTATAGAGCAATCGGAAATATTAATCCTCTGTGGGAGCTTGTCTCTGGCAGCCGAGCGGTTCAGTGTCCAAATCCGTGTTGCCGTCGTGCAGGTTATTTTCACAGGAATCGTTTTATTTCGCTGGAGCATTCACGACACACGTGGCTGAGGTTCACGGAAGGCAAGAGGAACGGCTTCAGAGGGTCAGGTGGCCGCACCGCGTAGAAGCAAAGGGGCCCTGTCTGATCCACGCTAATGGCTAAGCGAGCGAGGCCGACGCCCACTTGTCAATGCAGGAAACCGCTGGTGCCAGATCATCTTCTGATAATTAGAGATGAGTAAATATCTTTGGCAGGGAGTTAATTTAATTTTATGGTCCGCAACTTTAAGCCCAATATGTGTCCTTCACCAAGAGAAAACAGGACTTAATCGCCTTAGAATGAAATGTAAGTATAGACAGGGAAGTGCATGGCCCCCAACTCCAATCACCCTAAATATGCTCGCGATGGACTGGGGAGCCCTGTCGCTGGAAGTCTTTCGCGCTGGACGCTCCAGCATGGGGTAGCATTTGTAATGTTACTGTCAAGTTTCATGACTGAAGTTTAATGCTGCCCAGTGACATCTGGGCAAAGACCCTGGGGAAGCAAGGACGGCAGAGGTGATGATTTTATTAATAATAACTAAAGCTACTTTGTACATTGTTAGAAGTAACAAGTTCAAACATCAAGCTAAAGAAAAGCGACCTCACATTCTCCAGCACCCCCGGGTCCCCACAAAGGTATCAGCGGAAAATGGCGGCCAGTGTCCATGACCAATATAGACCAAGTCTCCGTTAATTTGAATGATGATGTGGTGTGTGGGAGTTGATAACGGGCAGGACGCGGGTGCTCCCACGCCCCAGCACCGAGAAGATGAGGCTGTTTGCACCGTCCACGCCCCTCCCTCCTCTGCCCACCTTGGGTTTTCTCCTGGAGTTTTACTTTCTCATAGTTGTTGTCCTTGGGTGAAAGTTTGCTGTTTATCTTTCAAAACAGCCATGCTGAACCTCAGAATCTCATTACAGATAAGTTGTGTTTGGTTCTCCCCATTCCTTCTCAGGCATAACTTCTGCTTTCTGTTCCTCCTGTGAATGTAACATAGGTACACACACATGTGTTTCTTTCACTTCCCTAAAAGGGGAAACACTAAGAACTCACATTACTCAAAACCTACGGAACTCCTCCCTCCTGGCCTTTCCCTGGGTGCTGCTCAGCAGTGGCCACCAGCCATGGTCTGTGGCCTTGGGACACGTCAGAACTTCCCTTTCTGTCCTTTCACTCGCCCTCGGCTGACAGGCCCACAGAGGAGGACAGTGAGGAAGATTCCAGCAGCCTGACTTCGCTCCTTTTGAGTGCTGGTTTGACTCTGCTCTCCGCGCAGTGGGTGCTTTCCTGCGAGGGGGCAAGCAGCTCAGAGGACCAGCTGATGGGCCTTCCCTCACCCTCCTGCTTTGCAAGGAATATAACCGTTTCCGTTCATGCACCTGCTCATTTCCTGCTTTCGAGCAGATTTGATGCTAGGAGAGCCTCTGAAGAACTTCTCTCTCCTGGGAAGAAAAGTGCGCTACACGTCAAGCTGCAATTGTTAAAAGACTGTAACGTTTTCCAAGGGTGGGAATCAAGGTCAAATCAAAAGGCTAAGTCCTTTTACTTTCCTGCATATATTGTTTCCATTTCTCTTCTCTCTATTATCATCATGTCTATTTGCTAAAAGGTTATGCAAAATAAATTAGGCTTTTAGAGCACTGACAGCTCAGCCACAGAGAAATTCTTTCCTGATTTTCTTTTTTTTTTTGCACTTTATATGTGAACACCTGCTACACTTTTAATGAGCTTTAAATTATACTTTACACCCATGTAACAAGAATGGATATTGCTCTTTAGTTATAATCAAAGAAAATATCAGGATGACTTGTTGCTAAGAGCAACAGCTTGTCAAAAGAGGATACTTCCTCCAGCGACAATATAGATAGATAGGTATGGGTTGATAGATGGAAAAGATGATTTATGCTACATTGAAAGTTATCAATCTTTTAAATTTTCTTGTCTTCTGTGATTTAAGAGGAATTTGTCATTGCTCTATAGCTAAGCTCAGACTATTCTTTTTGTTCTTATCTTTGTTCTTCCAGTCTCCTTGCATCTTATGGGCCAAAGGATAAAAATGAAAATGTTCCTCTATATTTTTATTTTCTCTGACACCCCAGAAAGGATAGACTTATTAAGATTCTGAGAGCCTCTTGAAATACCAAAATATGATACTACATATATGTATTGCAAAAAATTCTATTTCCCTTTATCATTTAATTCACTTTAAATATGTCAAGCTATTTAAGTCACCTGTAGTCATTATGGGGTTCCCATTTATACCACCCACATGTGAGGGTCAACGGGGACTCATTTGTTGTCCACAAGGGTATCAGTTTCATGGGGAGAGGATTCCTGGGTGAGGGGGCAGGGTGTGTGGTGAGCAGGGTGCCAGGTGCTGAGGCGGAAGTGGCAGAGCCTAGATGTGAAGGTGTCTGTCCGCTGTCCAGCCAGAGGAGACCAGAATGAGAGGATGAGTCCCCGCTCTGTGGACGTGACCCCTGCTCTCTGCCGCTGTGTCCAGTCCCGTGGGCACCCTTCTTATATTTGGATCCTGCATTGTTGTTCCCTTTCCACTGCAGAGTAGGGCTGGCCTGGGTGGGACATCTTGGCCATTTAAAATGCCTTTTAAATCTGGGGTTGAAATGTGATTGGAAAACAGGAAAGATGAGAAAACCATGGGCTGGAACACGAAAGCCAGGATGAGAGGTGGTGAGGAGGCTGGAGAAGAGGAGCGGACGGAGACACCAGGGAGCTGGAGACTGTCTCAGCACAGTTGCATGTGCCATCTCCTAACCCCGCAAAGGCTGGAAGACAGTGCACTGCTTAGTTGGAAAAATAGTCAGCGTGATAGATTCTGCAACTTCAACTTTCACCATTTTTCCTTTATATAAAAATGCCTTTTAAGTTTTAGAACCAAAATGAATAAGAATGCAATAAATAACAGTTCTTTCTTCATGGGTTTCCTAAAGTGTATAGCTGTGCCTGTGTATGAACATGTATTACTCCACTCTCCTCAAAAAGAGAAATTTAAATGTCTCATTAAAAAGCTGTAGAAGAAATGCACGTTCTCTTCTTATCACCATAACAAAAAGCTTAAAAAAACAATGTCTGGTTCCAAAGCTCGTCCGTATGTAAGCTATCTATTTATACCAATTATTCAAGCCTTGAGTGACTGAAAATGAGAGATAGAATACTCGGGAGGAAAAACAAACTGTACCTTATATGCCAGGTTCCCTAAAATCCGAGGTTTCCATTCAGAGAATATATCAGAAGAATATCCTGCCTGGCATTTCAATCTAGCTAGTAACAATGATAACTCTTCATAAAGGAAACAACAGCAGGAATAGTATATTTCTAGAAATATTTATCTAAATGAGCTATCATGACATAATTAACATGCCAAAAAAGTTCCTTCAAGCATCCTCATTCATTGAAATTAACAGGCTAGAATACAGAATACTGGAACTAGTATTTGATTTTTCATGTGAACTTGAAAAAGCACAAATATAAAATGTTTTAAATCGACCTAAATGTAAGACCCGGAACTATAAAATACATAGAGGAAAACATAGGTAAAACACTGAAAGACATACACCTCAACAGTGCCTTCGAGGTGGCAGTC
>JAGFMF010011798.1:2583395-2609262 GCA_019455555.1 Galemys pyrenaicus | reverse complement strand
GAGGGTGCACAAGGGACTGAGGTGATGGTGCACGGGTGAAATGGTGGTGGGTACCCCCTGAGGACTACAAATGATGTCAAATATAACTAATAATAATAAAAAAAAATTTAAGTCAGGGCCTCCCTGGTGGCGCAGTGGGTTAAGCAACGCGCTGTGAGGCAAACCATGGCCACTGCAGCACGAGTTCGATCCCTGCTGCCGGCCAGGGAGGGGACCCACATGGCGCAGCAGACCTCTCCTGCCTCGCCCGCTGCTCCCCTCAGCAGTGTGTTTCAAGTCAATCTGCCTGTTCTGCTCCCCACTCTGTCTCTGGTGAATCCGCTCACCACCCTGCATTCTGGCCTGTACCCCTGATCTTGTATGTATAAATAAATAAATCTTTAAAAAAAATTAAGTAAAAAAAAATAAATAAAATGTTTTAAATCTGGTAAGCATGTTCTGCTCTAGTGTATAAAGCACTGTCCAGGTAGGGGAAGTTTTTAATGGTGTTATCCTACCTTGCTTCCTTCCATTATACCTGACCCATGCTCACGGAATGGTACTCAATTTTCCCCAAATGCCAAAGTAGATGTTCAGATTCAACTCGGTATCACATGCACACTTAATGGTCTGTGCCTACAGCATAGAATCCCACATAACTAGAGAACTTTAGAACTTTGGGTTTCCTTAATAACAACATAATAATGTTAGATTCATTGACTTATTTAATTGAATCTGTTTTTTTTTAATTGATTTGATGTGTGTTTGAACTGCTGTTCATGGTTTAGGGGTAAAGGATCTCCTTTCCAGGCGCTGTCACTACATACCCCCTGCCAACCCCAATCCCTGAGCTCCTCTGTGCCTGCCTACATTCCCGCTCCCCTGCTGGTAGACCAAGTTCTATAATTAGTTTTGTTTTAAAGGTTAGACTTTGGTAACCATTAAATAATTAAATTTGGGAAACATGCTTTATATTAAAAATTATGTATTTTATGCAATTAGAACTCTTTTTCCATGTAATGCATGAGAATATCATTTATTCAAAAATGCCATTCAGTACTGAACCGTGGGTGTCATTGTGTTAAGCAGAGGAAGGGTTTATGTGCAGCTGGAGGGCAGAGGTCACCCTTCAGGATGCTGGAACTTTCCATACAGATGACCACTTCACAGGGCGAAGCAGACTTAGTGGAGAGGGAACTTGAAAATGTGGGAAAAGAGGGTCTGTTTTCATCACTGCTGCACACGCAGCTCCCAGAAGTCACCCACACACGGGTTTGAATAATAATACAGAGTAAATGCAAATAAGTGATAGCCTTGCTTTGACCTAAATCCTTGGCTAGTCCCACACTGTACAGACCTGTTTGTGCTGTATCATAAGAAGCGTTCATGTTTCTAAGTTCCTTCTGCAAGGGCTGAGAAGGTCCTAACTCAACTTTTTCTTATTTTTCTTAACACAGACTAACCTCGACCTCAACGCTGGGCAAACAATGGCCAGAAAAGGACCTGGCGCAGCTCGCAGGTAGGCTGGGGCCTCCCCATATGCACCTGCTGATTTGTAGGATGAAAGTGGGAAACACTGGGGGCTCATCAAGGAAGTTTTTTACTTTCTGGATGCTGTGCTTAAAAGGAGAATGACATATTAGCTGCACGATGTAGCCGTTTGTTCTTTATTTACCTGCGGCCTTGTAGCGGTCAGGTGCGCTCTTGGGGTCAGGGAGGCCTCGTCGCTCCTCTCGCCAGTCGCCTCCGCCGCGGGGTAACGCTAAGAGCCGTAGATTTCCTTCTGGCTGTAGTTGTCACCCGGCTCCATATCCTCTCACTCCTTGGCCCCTTTCAGTCAGTGAAGAGAGACTCAGACGCTGTGCGTCCAGGGGAGAAGAGCCCCAAAGTGTGGGCGCCGCGAGAATCCCTCCTTGGTTTTGAACTTGGGAGGTGCAGCTTCCAGGAGAAGCCTGCAGGGCCCGCAGTCCAGGGCAGGGTGCGGGACGGTCCAAGCGAGCTTCTCTCGCGTTGCCCCTCGGCTGGCTCTGGGCGGGCGAGCAGGACGCGGCCCTCGATGGGGCCGACCACACCCTGGCTTCACTCGCCTCCTCGTGGGGAAGGGGAAGATAAAAAAGTCCCTAAATCTGAATTTAGGGAGCTTTTCTGCCCCCTTTTCCCGGTGAACTGAGAGGACGCTCACACGGACCAGTAGAGGGTCCCCAGGCTTCCGCGCTCTCCCTGGGTGACCGGGTACCGCGCCAGCGCGCCGCCTCCCTGCCGGCACCTCGGGCACCCACGCCGCCAGCCGCACCTGTCTGTGCCATCTGGGGGATGTGTCTGGTTCTGAGCGTCCGTGGACTCTGAGCCTGTCGTGATCCCAGCCGCGGGGGCGTGGTGGGAGGAAGCACCAAAGGCCACCCCCTGCTCCCCTGGCCAGCCGCGGGGCGCAGGTGGCTCCCGGAGCACCTGGAAGCGGAGACCCCTGCGAGATGGTGCGTGGGTTTGGGGCGCCTCGCGATGGAGACGCAGCCGTGACCACGCAGGGAGATACGCACTGTGGCCTCCCGCGCGCCAAAATGCAGTGAGGCCCTTGGAGGCCTGGTGGCTCCTGAGCAGATCGCAGCCCCCGCCGGTTGCCGGAGGCCTCAGACACACCCGGCCTTGAGCAGCAGCAACTCGGTGCGTGCGGAGAACAGGGCCCAGTCGTAGCAGGAAACCTTAGACCCGCGGGGAGGGCCCGAGGGGACGATGCGCCTGTGGAGAACCGGTGGTTACAGGAAATACTTCCCTGTCTGCCTGCCGGCGCTGTCCTCCTGCTCAGCCTGGTGTCCTGGGGTTCGAAATCAGCCGCGGGTCCCCAGAAGCTTGAGGTGCCTCCTGGTGGCGTCGGGTGCTGGAGGGAGATGGCGCGCAGGAACAGCCGCCTGAGGGCACCCAGGGGAGCTCGGACAGACCGTCCAGGGTGGCTCAGAGATGTGCCTTGAAGCTTCTCAGATGGATGAGTGGTGGGTGGAGGTACTTCTAGAGACGCACTCCTTACCTTCAAGGGGCACTTAGGAGGTCCGTAGTTAAAGGGCATCATAAAGGTGAAGTCCTTAAATTAATTGCCTACGGTGATGGTGGTTCTATGTGTAAAACTGACTGGCTTAAGGGACGCCCGTGTGGCTGGGAATGTTTTTCTCGGTGTGTCTGTAAAGTGCTTCTGGAGATCAGCATTTGATCGGGTGTCTAAGTAAAGGGACACCCCACCTCCCACCCTGGACCACTGTGGGCCAGTCACCCACTCTTCTAGTGGCCCAAGTAGAGCAAAAGCGAAGGGGGGTGGAGTCCCTCTCCCTTGTTGAGCTGGGCTTCCAGCTTCCCCTTCTCTCGGGCATCTGAGTGCTTGGTTGGGGTCTTTGGACTCCAGGTTGAGAGCGACCTGCCGCTTCTGGTCTGTGGACTTGGAAAGTATTAGCCAGCCATGCCTGCAGCAGAGGCGGGTTTCGTGAGGTCTCCATCTCCAGGGTGGCTCAGCTCATCCGCAGTCCAGACCTACCTGTAAATAGACCTGTGTGTGTCCTGTTGGTTCTGTGTCTCTGGACAGCCAGGTAATAGCACACCTGCTGAGGAGGTACACACCTCACCTCCCTTTCCTTCCATTTCGCTTTGGGATGGAGCTAGAGTCCCACAGAGGGGCTGCAGTTCTGCTTTCTTTTGGTAGTGGGGAGGAAACGAGAAAAGGCAATTGAGGGGTCAAGGAAGTCAACCTAAGAATTTTAATTTAAAAACAAAAAACTAACTCTAAAAAATAATTAGGAAGTCAGAACCCATTAAAGAAATCCAACCAAATGTGGGTAAAAGGCACATATACTTTATTTTACATATTTCTATTCCTGTGGAAGAGAACGTGTTTTCCTGATCATTCTCATCCGCGTGCTCACTGAGCTGTTCATTCATTTTAGACTGCTCTGCATTTCCCTCTGCAAGGGATTCTGAGTGGGTAATTCTGATTAGTTGTTCTCTCCACATATGCATCTTCTTGTTCTTATTTTCAGCTGTTAAAATTTTACTTTTTATCTGCATATGCTTCTTCATTTTATGACTTGTGATTTAGATTAATGTACTTTGCTGTGAGTCATTAATGCAGAGATTTGGTTATTTTACATTGAGAAAGGTATGAAAACACCTTCATTTATTCCTTAAATGAGAAATGTCAGACCATGAGGATTTAACACATAATTGCATATGAGAAAGGTAGGTATGTCAGTGTTTTTCTTGAATAAAAACAACAAGTCATGTAATTTTTATCTTTATAAAAAATTTTTCTTGGAGATGCTATAGAAACATCTAGAAAGTGTTCTTTGCCTTTAAATTGGGTAACATCCATTTGCCACGCTGTGTGGCACTGTATGTGGTGCAGAAGTTCACACCTCCTCAGCCACATATCCCCACACAGACCCACCACAAGCCCCAGCGTCACCCCTGCAGTTGTGACTGAGTCCTCCTTTATCTGGGGAGGACACAGTCGCAGTGTGAGTCAGGTGTTCTGCAGCATTCTGTGATACTCCCTGCAACCAGTGAGAGCGGAAGTCTTGTGAGAAGTCATCCCAAGGCCATTTCTTGTTCCCCTTCTACCTCTAGGAGGTGGCTTCTCAGCTGCCTCAGCTCCATCAGCCTGAGACTTTCTAAATCACCTTCTTTGGTGACAGTTCCATCCGATAAAACGGGTTGCCTGTGGTTAAGATTGCCCCTGCGAACTGCCCCCTCACTCATGCTCATTTTCTGGCTCCTTCTATTTGGTGTTGGACTAGAGACTAGAGAAGCTGACAGCCCTGGCTGTGCTTCTGCTGCCCGTGAGCACGACCACATCTCCGGCTCCAGCTGGGCTCCCCTGTGGAAGCATTTGTGCACGGGGTGGGCTCTCGTGGCAGCTGCCACCGGGCTGCGTGCTGGTGCGGTGGCTCGGGTGGCCCAGCCGTCACAGCCAACACTGATCTAGCATCCTGTGTGCGTGGCAGCCCCCCCACATGCTGGGTTGTGCTGCTCTCTCGTTCTTCATGTGCCGCTCTGCTTGTGTATTTCTCCCTTTCTTTGTGCATATGATGTTTTCTTTTGATTTGCTAGATGTGTTCTAGTAAATTCTTCATTTATGCACACTCATGGATTATTTGCCAAATGACACACACAGTGTGGCTACAGGCCTTAAAAAGAACACACAGTGTGACAAAAGGAAAAGCTAAATACCCGGGGAAGGTATTCTCTGCAATTTTTTCTGCATCATCTTCTAATATCTAAATATGTTTTCCCTTTAAATTTGTACTAGAAACAATCAACTCTATTTGCTTCCTCTTTCCAATCAGCAAATCCATTCCATTCTGAAGCTTATTATAGCATTTTCACTCATCACTTCATCTTTGTTTTCTGCCTCAAAGAGCAATTTATCTCTTAAAGTCCTAAATTATCTTTTATTTTTCATATGTCCTTCTCTCCTAGGTCCTTTTTTACATCTTAGAAACATGGTCAAGGATCATTCATCATAAAAATAAGCAAACAAGTTAAAATCACTGAGCTTATGCCCCATTCTGACTTTTCTTTGAGAGCTAGAATTTGGGTTCCCTCCTCTTTCTTCTTTTTCCTCTTAGTCTAAGGTGATAGTTTGGGAGAAAGAATTCTCACTACCTCTGTCACTGGCTACTTAATGGCCACATGATCTCACTGGTGAGGTTAATTTCCCACTTGGTGAAGGCATTTCCTTCATTAGAAGTCACTGTCATTTCATTCCTTGCTGTGTTTCTGGAAGCAAGGGGCTCAGTCTCACACAGCCCTGTTTGAGAAAGTGCAGGCCACATGAAGCCCATATCTGCAAGTGAGCAAATCACATATTTCTAATTTACAATTTCAGTTACTAATACTGACACGTTCACATCGTTTGCAGTTGTTTTGCACAGGAGATTTGCAGATGGATGTATTTCTTTTGTTGGTAGGGATGCTTGTTACAGTCTATTATAGCATGTTTATTATACTGTAGTCATCCAGAATCACTGCACTGTGCAGCCTGGATTGTTCTGGCTGGGTCATTAGGAGCTGTTGTGGCAGACCAGCATTTTGGGGTCCGTTCTTTATAATCCGCTTGATTGCTCGGGCCGCCTTTGCTCAGACCCGGTGTCTGCAGGGTCTCACAGAGCCGAGAGTCGGTGCATAGGGCAACCGGCTTCCTTGGAGCCAAGAATACTTCCCGGCTCTATATTTAAACGTTTGTAAACCTACTTTGCATCCTTTGATTTCTCCAACAAATTAATTTGACAGATGAGGCATTATTAAAATATATTTTCTGTGGTGAAAATTCAAACTCATAGAATATGAAAAAGAAGCTATCGAGCCAGCCATCTGTTGGAGAATCTTGATACTTAAAAGGACGTTCCTTCCCCTGACACTTGTACCCGCTCCCACCTCTCAGATGCCGCTGTGAATACGACAGCTGCCAACGGTGATTAGATCCCTCACCTGCAAAGCTGAATCCCACGTGCTTAATATACCGTTTCATCTGAAGTGGTGGAACCACTGCCTATCTTTATACATGGATATATTTGGCTATTGGCAACTTCTATGCCTCCACCATCAGAGGAAGCCTCAATATGTCAGTTGCTTTTGACAGAGGACTTACTTCGTGCTTTAATTTTTTTCAAAAGGGCAGGAATATTTTCATATACTTTGGTCTAATTTTACATGGACTACCCCTTGTCAGATGGCAGAGTGTCTTTTTTGTTTTTAAAGACTGATATTCAAGAAAGAATGTATTTCAAATCCTGGTTATTGATTGAAATTTAGCAAAGGAGCACTTTAACACAAGCAAGGCTGACCCATCCCCATACCACGTCTGTGTCTGGATGTAGCCCAGAGCCACTGCATAGAATTCCTGGGATGTAGATGATCTAATTGCAAATCTTCTTTTCTCATCTGTGCAGAAAATAATATCTCCTAACAACATCATTTTAGTGACCAAATGGAGTAAAGTGAATATTTAATATTTTTATTTAGGAGTTGTGGTAGTGAAGCATGTCATGTTTCACTTTTTTTTTATTAGATTTAATTGTATTTGACATCATTTGTAGTCCCCAGGGGGTTCCCACCACCATTTCACACAACTTTTTTTACATTAAATTACATACATATATTTCTCTATAAACTAATCAGTTATATGACTTTTAATGAATATTTTGTGATTATTCCAGAAAGGAAGTCAAACATATCATACAAGATTATCCATTCAGCAAAATCCTCCCAGACAAACCCTTTGTCTGGGGGTCTGAGCTCCCCCTGACTCCTTGCTCCCTCCCTGCGCCTTTCCCGAGGATGGTGCACCTGTTTCTCAATATCAATTTTAAGAAGAGAGCCACGGGGGGTAAAGAAGATATACATGCAGCAGGAGGTAAACAGCCACACCCATCTCCTAATTCTTCTTCAGTAAGATGGAACACGTTCTAACAGAACTGGACCTTCAGCCCAGCCGGGGAGACAGAGACTTCTAGAGAAGACATGGGCTCAGCCTTATGTTTCGGCTTTGCTGTTTCTGTCCAAAACAAGGCGGCTCACCAGCACCTCCATTTTCACCAAATAGTGCCTCTGGAGATGATGGGGAGGATGGAGCTCATCAGGGTCCCTGCTCTGTGACCTCTGATTCCTAGTCTGATGCTTTTGTTTTAAGTTGTTCTTGCCTACAAATGGCATTTTTGCAGCAACATCCACTTCATCAGAGCTAAGGGAGTATAAATGCATGAGCAGTTACCTCTCAATGAATTGAATTGCCTCAGTGTCCTCGAAGGATCAGAAGTGTTTCTGTCCAGGGGTGTATAAAATTACCGGACGCTATTTTAAATGGTGTGAAAAGCAAAGCCATAATAACACTCTCTATTGCCCACATGCAGTTGCTATATTATTTCCTAGACTTCATGAATATGTATACATTTTCTGCATATCATATGTCTATTCTATTTAAAATACTTTTCATGAGATTGAAGAAGTTCAAATATCATGTAAAATGCCAGTGGCTAGGCAAGATACTGCCAGGGACATAACTTAGGAGCTGTGCAAATAAGTACTTCACCCAGAACCAAGTTAAAGGAAATGTTCTTAGTTAATAGATTTATAACAATTAAATATATAGTTACGCTTAAAAGTGGAACGCAAGCATGGAAATGGTGAGCTTCACAACCAAATTGGAAAATATCAACATGTTTCCTTTGCTATTTAATAATTAACCCATGTTGCTTTGAATGTTAAATATTCCTGGGTCTTCTTCCTTTCTTGTGAGTACACACAAGGTGGAAGAGAAAGGAAAACTCAAACTTAGCTGCTCTCCACTTGTCCTGATGGTTTAGTCAACATACTCCTCCGACATCTGCCCTGCATGTGAGAACTTGTTTAGCTTCTATCACAGATTTTATGGGGCGAGGAGAGGGAACCTTTCAACAGTATCAAAACTATTGCAAAAACGTTTATAAATAGCTGTAGCCATGGAGGCTCTTGATTCCATTTCTCTGCTCACATTTATATCTACAGGAATCATTCTCAAAAAACATCAACTTTTATTTCATAACCATTTCCATGTTTTCTTGTGAAAGCTTAAACATTATTGAACACATCAAAGGCAGAGAAGAAACGGGATTCAGTTCTACTTTCAATATGTAATGTGTAGCCCAAACACACGTAGGCTTCAGTAATAAAATAGCCAAACCAAAGTGCTTTTCTCTCTGCTTTGTTCAAACTGCATGTAAAGCACAATTTGTTTACCTTTTTAAAAGACAGTGTTATAGCAACTCCACATTCAAGATGCTTGGGATTTATCTCCACTTTAATCTCTTTCCTTAACATGCCATTTAGAGCACAAGTGCTCATTGTAAGTCCAAGGGTTTTGAAGATTTTGTTATTAGAAACTAAGGAAATGGGTAAAGGTTTATAGCTATTTAACTCTCTAATATAATACAGCTTAAAATTTATACTAATACATGATTGCAATAAAAGTTTTCCTTATTTCTTCCTTTAAAAGATTTTATCATTTTGCTGGGAAACCCAAAATTAAATTCATAAAGTAACCTGTATATATATTGGAGTCAAGGGCATCACCGTCTACAGATAATCGAAGGAGGTTAGAGAGAAAGTGGCCAGTATGACCTTGTACCTTGAAAGGGAAAGTCCACTGGCCACAGAGGTAGAAGTTGAGATGAGGTAGAACAGGGGGATACAGCCATATTACATTTGACTTGAAAAAATACAATGGAAGAATGATACATCTGAATATTAAATCTATCAAAATTAACAGATGGACTAATTAGATATGAAATTTAACTCACAGTGGACTTTACCAAGAAGCTCCATTTATTTTAGGACCGTGATCTAAGAGTTTGACTGCCCAAAGGAATTCTAAATACCATGATAGTACAGAGCTTGAGCAAATCTTTCTCAGGAATTTATAACTTTAAATTGTTTTTCTGTTTCTATTGCAAGTGTTATAGTTTTTAAAAGCTGTGTCTAAAATATAATTCTGGGGAAAAGGACTGCTCCTATCTGATTTTTAAATTTATTTCTATCATTATGTATCAAAGGAAAATGCTTTGAGTGTGTGTCAAGGAAATTTTATCTTCTGTTGCTGGAAATAAAATGAGATCATTTATTTCAAAAATAAATTTGCAATTTTGGGGATCCCTAGAAACTGTGTACAGCAGAAGCTCTTCATATTATCTCTGAAACAAGTCCCTGGCTTAACTCATACTCCATTACCTCTAAAAATGCTGATTCGTGCTCAAAAAATTCTCACCACAAATTACATAGTTTCTAATGCTGTGACTCAGTTTATCTGCAAAACATATTTTGCAATTTTACTTGTTAATATATAAAAATGTAAAATGATGGCATATAAGAGAATACCATACTTTGTTATTTTATGAAATTAATTTATAAACATTTGAAAAAAGTAAATCACTAAAAAAATTCCCTAAGACTGTGAAAAAACATAAAATTTAAAAAATGTTGATATAGCTAAGTATATTCTGTGAAGAGATTGTTTCTGCAATGCCTGTAGTTAAATTCTCTCACTTTAAGGTAACAATAGTTAGAAAACACGTTTTTGTGACTATGTCAGATAAAAAGAACCACATACTTTAGATATTTATTTAAAGAAAAGACTTAATTTGTATTGTGACCACTGAGTAGTGTATCGCTCCAGGGACAATTCCAAATTGATTAGAGAACAAAATATAAATATATACAAATTAGAATAAAATTGGTCTGAAGATTTTAATGGGTGGAAACCAGGGGAGAAACACAGTGTCAAGTTCAGTAGAAAAGTCCCCCACCCCATTTGGGTTCTTCTGAGGCTGGATAGATAAACAAGTTAACACCAGACAGATTAGTAGAAGAAAATGTCAACATTTAATAATGTGTTTGGAGAAATTACTTGACTATAAATTCTAAGGGAAATGGGATATCAAGGAGAGAGGGAGGAGACTTCACATAACAGGGAAGGGTGATCTCGTCTTCATCTCTTAGAGCAAAAAGATGAGTTTCTCAGATAGGGAGGCAATTCACTGCATGAAACCCCCTTTTCTAGCCCGTCAAAAGGGGAAAGTTACCTTTTCCATTAGGAAAAAGGTGAATGACTTTGTCAAGGATAAAGCTTCTCTTACCCACTGGGGCCTTCATTGCTCTTAGCTTGAAAGGTACCTTAAGTGATGGTGGTACCAACCCAGGTGACTCTCAGAAGAGGTCACCCTACCTGTATGGGAAAAGCCCAGCTAACCGCTTTGGGATGACCATTCCCAAAACAAGAAGTCAAAACCCAAGAGCAGACTGGAAAATACTGTTTGTAGTTTATATGGCAAAGTGTTTATTGCCTAGCCATAATTCATATAGCAAAGAGTTTGTCTTCTAATCTGTCAGGGGCTCTTAAATATCACAGAATAAAAATAAGTAACCCTTAGCATAGCGGGTAAGCGATATAAACTAGGCATTCTCAGAAAGACATTTCTTAAGCATATAAAAATCGCTCATCATCACTTATAATAAGAGGACAAATATTTTTATCTTATCAGATTGGCAAAATTCTAAAAGTGTGGTGAGATACTTTTTTTCATGAAGACGTGGAGAAATGGGTGGACTCATACTTTACTGATGAAGTTGCACAAAGAGGAAACATCATCGTTATGGCGGACTCGTTGGGATCATGATTGCGCACAGTGCACTGACCCTTTGCTTTCACTTCAGAGAACCTAGCACTAAATGCCTTGTCAAAAATATGAAAAGGCTCACTGTGGTATCCCCTTCGTTCCAGCTGAAGTACCATCAGGCCATAGTACTGTAGAGGTTCCGGTATACTGCCTTACAAAGCCACATCTGTATGTTTCATACTGTGTTCACTACCTCACCTGAGTTACTTATCGCCTTCACTTCTAGTAACCACTATTTTGTTCTTATAGTCTAAGAATTTTTGGTTCATTCCCTTCTTTATCTTCCAATGATGAGTGGAATCATGCAATGCCGGCAAACGGCAATATTTTCTTTCTTTCTTTCTTTTTTTTCTTAAAGATTTATTTATTTATGCATACAAGCTCTGGGGTATAGGCCAGAGGTGTGGGGGGCAGGCAGTGAGAGGATTCACCACAGAGAGCGGGGAGCAGAACAGGCAGATCAACAGAAGTGCACTGCTGAGGGGAACAGCAGGCACAGCAGGAGAGGTCTGCTGAGCCATGTGGGTCCGCTCCCTGGCCGGCAGCAGGGATTGAACTCATGCTGCAGTGGCTGCAGGGCTCCACCAGGGAGGCCCTTTTTCTTTCTTTTGTTTAGAAAAGAAAAAGTTTATTGAGAAGGAAAGGAACAGAAATAAAGTGGGATTCCCAGGCCAGTGTAACCAGACAATGGGGGTGGGGGTTGGGGCACAAAGAACCCAAGATTTCTTTATTTAGGACAGAGTACTATTCCATTGTGTATATATGCTATGTCTTCCTTATTTGCTCATTCATTGATGAGCATTTAGGTTGTTTCCAACTCTTGGCTATTGTGAATAATGAACATATATATCTAATATCTAATATACCTGTATATTAGATAGTTAAATCATATAGTATTTCTAGTTCTAATTTCCTTATGAGATCTCCATTCTGCTTTCCTATAATGGCTATCATCTTATGGTATTCTTTTTAACAACCAATGCTTAAAACAGCTTACTACCTTTCACTAGGGTACTGAATGACCATGTGTTTTCAGGAAACACTGAAGTCATGAGAAACAATAAATATAATCTTTGCACAGGGGTATCATGTGACTTTTATAATATAACTAAAAAGGCAGTATATAATAGCACATGTAAATATTTTCTAATTACTTAAATGAGCAAAACCTCTCCCAGGAGAAACAAGCTGGACCCGAGGTCATCATCAAGTGCCCTCTGACCACTGAGTCAGCCACAAAGGCAGAAGACACTGCCCTGTGTTCATGGTGAATGTCAAGGCCAACAAGCACCAGATCAAACAGGCTGTGAAGCTCTGTGACAATGACCTGGCCTCGGTCAGCCCCCAGATCAGATCAGATGGAGAAGAGCAGGTGTATGTCCCGCCGGCTCCTAACCAGGATGGTCTGCATGTTGGAAGCAAAATTGCAATCATCTAAACCATGTCCAGTTGGCTAATTCTAAATATAATGTCTGCTCACCATTAAAAAAAAAAGAAAAGATGTTAGCAAAGAAAAAAGGTTAATTCAAAAAGTACAAGGCAATCATGGAAATAACTTGGGCACGAGGAAGAAAATACTTTCACAAAAACAGGTTGACTAGCTCAGCACTGACTTGGTACAGAATCTTTAATTGATCTAACCCAAAGAACTGCCAATTGACCCTGAGTCCTGGCCATGACCGTCACCACAACCACCTGCAGTGCCAGGCTGTCTCTTGGTCAAGGATGATGGGCTTCCCCAAACAGTGATCATGTCCAAAACAAATGTCAAGAATATGGAGTTGGAGAGAGAGGCAATGATTGCTTTTTCTCCTGAAGAATTTTCTTCCTTTCTTCTCCAGAAGATGTCCTACATTTCTAATACACGGTCTCTTTCACCTATGCATTTGATTATCAACTCACTTGTGTATCACTTCTCTCTGGAAACGGAACAGCAATCATAGGCATGGCTGGTAATGAATTATCAAGGCAATAACCTTTCATAAAAATAGCGAGCCCTGTAAAGCCCTGGATATGCACATTGATTTAAAACCTATGATTTGAATTTCTAAGATATTCTATCTGGTAGATATTGTTAGGCCTTCTATTTTCACATGAGAAAAATTAGCCAGAGGTTAGAGGTTCAATAAATGTAATTTTTTATTCACCATTAAAAACAAGTTGCTATCACAGAAAAAGGTTAACCCAAGGCAGCGGCTGAGCCAGGAGGCAAACCCCGGCATGGGGCTGGCGTTGCACTCGGGACCAGATCGTCGGCAGCTTTGGGTTATCTGACTTCCTCACTGCTCTTTCAGCAGATAGTTATTTTAGTCTTTTTCATACATGCTGCCGTTTGACTTAATGGACATTAAAAATCACTTTCATGTAATTATATATCTCCTATAAAGTACAAGTCGCCTAAAAGTAAAAAGAGCATGCATTAAATGAATTAATACACACTCTATTCTTGCAAATCCTGGTGCTGCCTTCCTCCCTAGCCTGCTGTTTCTTGTGGAGGGACCTCTCCATGGTCCTTACCACGCCCTCCAGTTAGGTAGACACGCCCCTGAAACGATTGTTCTGTCTGCATAAGGAGAAGCTTTCCAGGGATCCTAATTAATGGATTCCTAGTTTTAACTCAGGTTTTTGTTCTTAAACAGATAAAAACATCCTTTGAACAGACAGAGCTGGCAGATATCACTTGATTTTATGATACAATTTAACACTATGTACCATTTACAAAATTTACAGAGCATAAAAATAGTTTTCTCTGGTTGTTGAAAGTTTTGAAATCTATTCTTATTATGAAATCTTAAAAAAGATAAAAATTGAAGATGTGAAACTTGTAAATTAATTTGTACTGAAGGCAGCTCTGAAGTCTTTGCAAAGGAGAGTGGTGCACCCATGCATACTTTGAAATTAATTCAGTAGACTTAAGCAAAACCATTACAAAAATATTTATAGAAAATCTTAACAATTAGGTGACGCTAAAGAGCATGGTAAACAATTTGAATGTGTTTTTCCTGTTATGTTTAATGTGTTACTTTAAGCAAACTATCAGAGGCAAAAAAAAAAAATGCTCCTAGGAAAATGGTCTTTTCTTTTTTTAGCTCCAGTGGGTGAATGCACTTTTAAGTAACTTCTGTTTAAAATGGCATATTTGTGATAACCTATTTAGGGTTTTTTTTCTTGGCCTATTAATTTTTATATTTGAACAAGATGGAATGATTGTGGAAGCTGGTATTTTAGGGATTTCCTTTTTAGATTGTGTTGAATGCACACAACTTAATATTTTTTCACAACAGCTTTTGTAAGCAGACATGCACAAAGTAATAAGGGTGTGAGCTGGGGCTTGGCCATGACATGCAGGGACTATGGAAATTCCACTTATTTTCTTGAGAATTTGCTAATGTGATTTTACTGGTTAGTTTGTTAACACTTTCCTTTCCATGTTCAGTTCTTTTCTGCAGGCAGACATTTACATCAAAAAACTCCTCACTGCCACCAATGACACTAATGTGTTGTGACATTTATGAGCTGAACCACCACCATGGATCAGTCCTTCAGTGTGTTATCTCACTTGACCTATTAACGCTGATATGGGCATGATCACCTCCACCATCCCAGCAATGACATCCCCCTTGGCTACTCCACAGGAAGAAGTGAACAGCGGGTAGTCATGCCCTCAATCTATCCATGTGGATTTTTATATGATAAAATTTCTGTGAAATTGGTTATTTCTAGAGCTCTTCCACTTGATCATCATTTTTGTTCAAGTCTTACTACCTTTCGTATCCACTTACACCTGAACTCTCAGTGTACCTTGGGTGATGCACCCCAGCCTCCCCTTGACCCCCTCTCACAGCAGAACATGGCACAGGCCCAGAAAGACCATCTCCTTAGTGTTTCTTCCTTATGGGTTGTGTCTTGAATCAGGGGCTAAACCTGAAACCTTTTGAGATGTTTCAAACACTGAACAACATTGCAAACTGGCTTAGGCTGTAAGCTTGATAAAGTTTCTTAATGAGTTCTACCTAAAATAACAAGTAACGTCAGTGCTTAAATTCGAAATCTGTACATAGTGATAAAAACTTATTTTGACGACAGTGAACATTGTTGTAGTCACAATGGCAAGCTGTTTTATATAGTTTAACGTGATCGAAAGTTAAAACAAGAAGTGAAAACCTCCATTTCCGCTCCATTTTCTCATGATTTTGAGAAGATTTATTTTCTAGATCAAAGTATAGTCTAGCAATCTTTTCAGAACTCAGTGCAAATAAAGGATTTTCCATTTTTCAAAATCTATTTAACTGCAGTTAAAGGAGCTTCCAAGTAACCTTCAGTGGAATGGATTCTCAGCAATGTAATGATGTACAAATGCAAATACCAGGAGAATCTCATATAATTCTATAAATGCCTTTCGGTGCTGAACATGCACAATTAATACCACAGCTTGTGGATGGGGACCAGCACAGGGCAGTGCCCATCGGCGGAAGGAGAAACCTGAAACCACTTCCAAGTGAGCATAGATTTGGAAGCGAGACAAAATGAAAAAGAGCACTCTGCTCCCCAAATTCTCCCATTCTTGGAACTGGCAGGCCTGGGCTGTTCCCTCAGGGTGGAGACAGGGATGACAGAGGCACCGCTGGAGCTGGGAGGGGAGCACAGGGGGAAGGCTGGCACCACGGTGGGGCGCAGCAAAGGCCAGAGATAGGCACAGGCAGAGTTGCCCCCAGAACAAAGTGACCTCTCCTCCCAGGCTCGTTTCCTGCAGGATCTGATGCTGAATTGAGGGGCCAGTCTCCCTCAGGTTAAGGCAAGGGCAAAGACTTTTGAGTATGACCAGTAAGTTTGAGTTCCATGTATCCAAACCAAGTCCAGTTCACTGCCCTCTTAGAGGTGATCACTGTCTCAAACCTCCTTGCACTGCCAGGGTGGGTCAAAGAGTCTCGTCCTCGTGGAGCTCGTTTGCACACGAGGTGCAAACTGAAATGGTGACTCTGAAATAAGCACACAGGGGTGTCAATCTTAGAATGTGTCCTAAGCAACATATTTCCTTAGAATGATCTCTCACTAGAGACCTTCTAGTCGGGATTGGCTGTAGAGTAGGCTGGAGATGATACATTATTTCTCTAAATTTCTGACCTATGTAATATTTAAACAGCCTGGGTTTTGTTGTAATTGTGTGTCTATAATTTATGCTAATAAATATTTTCTGTTTATAAATTCTGAGCAAGAAATCATATCTAAAATGCTCATTTTCTGTATACACATGTACACACACACTCAAATAAAATGGGGCCACTTGAACACACAGATTTAATTATCATTCTTATTACAGTCATCTATCTCACACTAAATTCCCACATGCTCTGCCTACATACCCCAGAAGGAAACTGTTACTCTTCTTCATTTGTGGCATTTTTAATTTGTCTGATTAACATTTGCCTTCTTTGAAATATAAACAAGTTTTAATAATAACCTGATGATGACAGAATGTTTTTCCCCCCCAAACTCTAAGTGGGAATGAAAAAGAATGAAGATGTCAAGTGTATTAGAATGTGACCTCTAGCTAATTAAATTAAATTAAGTGAGCTAGCATTTTGGAACACGTGTACATAGAGCTTTTATGTACTTTATCTTCTAAGATAGTTACAGGAACCTGTGAGGTTGCTCTTACTATTCTTACTGCCATTCCACAGATGGACAAATTAATTTCAGAGAGTACACGGGTCCCGAGTGCACAGAGCTAACAACTGGATTTCAACACGGTTTAGCTTCCATGTGGACTTTCTCTCCATGGTCCTTCTCTAGCTATTAAATGTCAATAAATATTTTATTACTAGAAAAATGATCAGCTCCATCATTTGTAGAAAGCAATCTCAATTTGACACCTCTCTTTCAAATTTAGCTAAGATGCTCAGGGGTAAAAAATTAGACCAGGTAAAATTTGCTATTGGGCTTTGAAACAGAACATCCAGTCATTTCCTTATCTCAGTCAACATTGTTGGAACTGTTTCCTCCAATGTAGTGCTGAATCCCTGTAACTACTGATATGTGATATGTAAGTAAATAAATGTACTAGGTGTAATTTATGTACATAAACATAAGTTTACCATGTATGACTTATTTGTGAGCACTTTATATTAGGACATCTTATAGAAACACGATGCTTTGAGGACAGGTGATCTTCAAGTACTAGCACTTCCCACTTTTTCTGGACTTTGAGGTCTCCAAGCAAGGCAGGGTGTAGTTAAACAGACTTTTTTAAGGCTTCGTGAATCAAATTCCAATAGTTAGACCTCAGTTTTGCTTTCAGAAGTTTCACTTGTCAGCCTTTCAGCAATTCTGGGTTTTCTAAGTTAAATTTAACTCACAGTCACTCTTCCCTTTTCTTGTTTTTCTCCTTTGATATCAGTCCTATCAGTCCTCCTTGATACTGGAACTCCCTTACTTTTATATTTCAGTTTGAATTTTCATTTGACACTCTATTTTGCTTATCTACTTCTTGATTTTTAATTCTTTCTCACTTTGCTCTATATTCTATATAGAAAGTGCCTTCAACACATCTTCTAGACTGCCCATCAATTATCTTTTTCTGATTATTCTTTTGGCAATCATTTTCAGTAAGTAAGAGTAATCTTGGTTTGTGGGTTATTTCCTTTTTATAGCACCCAATTAAATGTTCATATACATGCAAGACTTAAAATTCTCAGAGTACACTAATAGGGAGTCTTCTCAATTTCTTCCTTTTTCTCTCCTGGATTATTTCAGTGTCTTGGCAGAGGTTTGTTCTGTTTTAATTTGGAGTTTTCTCTTTCTTCTTCCCGCTGGCAGGAATGAAGGCCCACTTCTTCCTCCCGACAACATTCACAGCTTGTCACGAACACCGGTTCTGGAACCACGATCCCTCCCATCCATCCTCCCTGGTTCTGATCCACATGAGCTTTAAGGGTCACCCTGGGATGACGTCTGTGGTTACATCCCTTTTGTCAACTTCTATTTCCTAAAAAAGACAAATAAAAAATCCTTTCAGATTGACCTGAGGAACTCGTTGCTTTTTCTACCTCTGACACCATTCAGCATTTCTGGGAACAAGCCCTTTGCCTCTTCCTCAAACTCAGTTTTCTGAAGCTGTCAAATCCTTCCCTTGCTGGCTCAGGCACCGACATTATGTGGGTGTGTAGATTTGCTTCTTATATTGACTTCTATTCCTTTTCCTTTCCTTACACACACTTTGATTCTGTCTTACACTCTACCAGCTCTTTCTTTCAGATTGGACAGTCAGAAGAGTAATAAAAGATTTTTTCTTTGTTTTTCAAAGGAAATTCATTTATATTAATAGCTTTTTGACATGGGAGTTCTGTTATTTGGCTCATGTTCATTCTCCCACTATAATTCTGCTGGATTTTAAGTGTTTTGATCTCTACCCTACTTATCCTGATGGTGGCAACATAAATCACATCTTTACCAATAATTGCAAATCCTAGAAAAAAATCTTATTTTCACATGCAGCTCTCCATTCACCACTTTTCATTTGTCCATGGCTGGGACAGTAAGTCCATCAATTCTTCCATCCAGTGTAACCTATAATACTTTGCTTCTTCCCATTGTCCAATGCATTTTGCCCAATCAAGTCATCACTTCCTGTTTTAATTCCATGGTCAATCGTTAGCATCCCTTTCTTATAGTTTTCACCACTTCTGCCCTCCCGTGTCTTGTTTCAACTGCTTCTCTAAACTTTAGCA
This sequence comes from Galemys pyrenaicus, assembly GCA_019455555.1. Taxonomy (NCBI): domain Eukaryota; kingdom Metazoa; phylum Chordata; class Mammalia; order Eulipotyphla; family Talpidae; genus Galemys; species Galemys pyrenaicus. The sequence goes on along the minus strand of JAGFMF010011798.1, from coordinate 2,590,370 downwards.
CCAATTAAAGTTGTACATCACTCCTCCCACTCTCTTCCAGTGTGACTGGAAGAGAACTACTGATTATTTTCTTAAGATTGCTTTCTTAAGGTTAAGATTCACCAGTGAATCATTTTAAGAGTGATATTCACCTACTTTAATGATGCGTGCTGTGCAGAAATTATACCAATTAGTTTACTTATACTCCCAAGAATAATTTTGAAATACCCTTTCTTCTCTTTTCAAATCCCCTATATTTTCTGCCTCATTCTTCTATTCAGTTGCTAACTTTACTTCCCATTTCAAAGATGAAATAATAGCAGTCACAAGTAATTTATTACACTCTCACAACCACATTGTACCACTACATGGTATTTACACCCAAGTAATCAACTTTTCCAACTGTTACCTGTTAGAAGAACTATCTCTGCTCTTGATTCTGGTTAAGCATATTAAGCATATACTGGCTATCATATTCTCATGTAAAGTTGTTACTCAGTCCATTCTCCCTTTATGTCTCCTACTTTGGCTTCTCTCTGGTGTCATCTCCATGAGCATGTAGGTATCCTGTTGTTTTCTCAGTTATGTAGTAAGCAAATCAAGACTACTTGTGATAACATTTATTGTATAACTACACTCACATTTATTTCTGTGACATATCTTTGTGAAGGAACAATCTGTATTTCCTAGCTTTCATTTTTGTCTTACCATTTCATGAGAACTGATTCCCATCAAGCTTTTGCACAGCTAGCCAGCTGAACTGCTCTAGCCAAATATCCCTTCATCCTGGCATGTCTGCATCGCTCTGCAATGAGACATTAGTGTTCCAGTGTGTTCTCCAAGCCCTTGAATCTGGAGTGTTTTCATAGCAATTGCCCAAAGCTTTGCTACTGGCTTTGGGCTATTTAGTGGGGAAGCTTGGGAAGACAGTAGTCCCTGGTGGAGACTGAAAGAGCTGTGAAGAAAATTTATGTGGAAAACATAAAATGAAGTATGTATGTATAAACACATACATGATTACTTTCATTGATCTGCCTGTTTCTTTCAACTTCAGTTCATCCGAGAGCATGGCCCTCTAGAAGCTTGATTATCAGCGTGTCTGTTCTAGTGCTTCTTGACTTTTCCAGCTTCCATAAAGGAGACTTCAGGATCCTGATTTTGGATATATCCTCAGCTAGTCACTTATGCTTTGTTTTTATATAGTTGAAGTGGAATGAGTCTACCTATAGTCATATATATTCATCTCCATCTCCAGAACAGCAGCTTAACTTAAGAAATCGCGTGAAACACATCTCTGCTCAGCATTTGCTTTGGAAGGGGAACATTAGTGGTATCAGGGTCAGACAGTCAAGTGAAAAAGTAGGACGTACTGGAAGTGAGAATGGGAGAGTTGAGCCATCAGAGAAAGAACCAATGAAATGCAAATGAAGTTACAGTGATATCTGGAAATCCTATTATGTCAAAACTGTCAGTAGTTTCATTCCTTAAAATGACATGCAATATCAGGATGTTGGAATTCATGCAACTGATGACTGCCCTCGCAAGATGGTGAAATGTTTTCAGCAGACATAGAGGACAGGCAGGACCTCAGGTACTTTGGTAGTAAGCTCTGAGTTCAGACACACTCTTCTCTGTCCCCTGTTCCTAGCAGCCAGTTGACATTCTTGAGTCAATAAGTATTTATTGAATGTATATAAATGCATGTTAAAAATGTCACTCTTTGTATAAAAATAGGTAGAAAACATCTATGTTAAGTTATATTTTAGAATTAATAGATAATGCGGCTTGGATGGAACATAACGAAGATCACAAGATCAAGCTTGAAACACTTGTTTTACTGGAATAATGATGCCTCATATAGACAGGTGTTGTAGAAGAGCCTCAACGAGGTGATCGTTACTGTCAAGCTGTAGGGAGTCAATTTTACTGTCGAGACTGTGCAGAGACTTTAGGGGCTCCGTAGACAGTTAAGCACGTATTAGATCGTACCACAAACAAGTTGATTGTGAGACTAAGAGGGCTTCCATCTCCTCGTATAAATGTCAGGCAAGTTATTTGTTTGGAATGTTTTGTTTCACTTATTTTATATTCTTAAATACGTTCATGGAAAGAAAATTAGAAATTTATTTTCTAGGCCACTTGTTAATATTTTAAACTGAGTTAGGTGTATCTGAAAGGGTTTTGATTTAAGTAAGCTGTCTACCAGCATGCAGTATGCATTCTCATTCTGGTCAGGAACAAGTTGTTTAGTAAATAAAGCGTTGCCTTTCAGAAATAGCCATTGTCCAGTGATCAAAAGAAAGCTTTCATATGTGCTGTGGGGTGCCGGGGCGCCGAGGAAGAAGGGACTGGGAGCCGCGAGGCAGCACTGCACAGGCATTAACATCAGGAGCGAGAGCTGGGTGGCAGGTGCAAGTGGATGGGATTGGGAAAGGCATGCTGTGCTATTTGCAGACAGAAGTTCAGGCTCTACTCTTTTCCATCGTGGAGACAAACATGATTTGTTGCAAAGTAATAGGTAAAGCTCAGAATCGGATCTCGTTCAGAAAAGTTTGGAGAGACGGTTCAAAATGAAAGGAACAAGAAGTTACTAGGAAACTGATCTGAGTTTTGTAGACTTTGAAGACTTAGATGTTTGTCTCTGGTTATGGTAAATTTCCCATAAGAAAGTTTCAGCTGTATAAAGGTTATTAAATGGATATCAAGAAAGACATACTTACTTTGCTTGTGTCATAATATCTAACTGTAAACTTGTGCTGAGGAGATCTTTTAAAAAGCTGATTTTAATCCTTAAACTATTCTGAGTTGAACATCAGATCTGGAAAGGGAAGAGAAGGGAGGGGATAGGAGGGAAGGGAGGAAGGAGGGGAGGAGAGGAGGAGAAGGAAATAGGAAGAAGAGGGAGGGAAAAAAAAAAGTATCTTTAGGAGTTGAAGCCAGCATATATTCTTCTCTACTGATGATAAGCAATTGTCATATTACTGTGACTTTTAAACTCCCCACAATGTGTTCATGTACAGAAACTATTTTTTATGTAAATATTTTTATGTACAGTTTGAATGAGAGATTGTCTGTTGTTGATAATGAAAATGAGAACCGAAATGACCTTTAACTTGTTGATATCTTATTAGGTATAGATTTTTATTTTGTAATATTTCACTGTTTAATTTGGACTCTTTAATTTTTAAAATTCATTGGAAACACTTTTTATGCATTGAAATAGTATAAGAAACATATTGATTATCTAATCCTGGCAGTCAGATATCTATACAAGACCTTGATTACAGAATCATCTGAAATTAACATAACATGGGGTATATAACTGGAAACCTTTTTAACACATTATACATTTTTCTTTGTAATATTTACTGGTTTTTCTTTTACTTTTTTGCTAGCTATTCTCTCCCTGGTCTCATATCTTCTTAGTGAATATTATTCTGCTGTTTTAGAGTCTATTCTTGTGGGTCAAGTCACATATCTTGAAACTCTTGAGAGTAAGCAAATTAATTTCAGTTACTCTGAAGGCATATTAAAATAGCCATGCATTAGTAAATATTTAGAATTGACTTGTATATTACTACTCAAATAATTGTATAGATTTACATCTACTCAAAAGAGACATAAAATGCCCCTTTTGAGTTAAAATAGGGCCAGTCCTGCTCCCTTGCCACGTGAAGACAGGAGTGACTGGTGAGAACTAGAACTGATGCCAAGAGTTGTGTTTTGTTTGTTGGTTTGTGGCTATTTGAACATTCATTTAAAAAGATAGTTTAGTTGTTTTCTCTTTGGATAACTTTTCTCATCAGGGAAAGCCTAAGGCTAACTTCTGAGCTGAAGAAAAAATATTTGAAGAGACTCATATTATTTCTCAGCATGGCAAACTTTATTTCCTCACCCAATGTCCTCTGTCAGAGGAATCAGTTAAAGACTCTGCCCTCAAATAGCCTTAACAAGCTGCTACATGGAAATAAAATCACAATGATAGTTAAGCAAAGCGCTTATTAAATAAGCAAAGAAAGGGTCCAAAGCCATGACACAGCACAAGAGACGCCACTCTGGGAGAGCAGTTCCAATGATACAGGTTGAATCTGGTTATGCAGGTAGGAACAGTGAGTCATTGGCATTCATGATGTGATTATTCTTGACAGTGGGTCTTCCAGTTCTGTGCTGTCCCAACCAAAAAATATGCTGTTACTTTTGGAAGACAATGTAGGATCATGGGGGACACCTGCAGAGAGGCAATGGCTGAGTGCCCGTTGTTACGTCTTTTTTTTCTGGGTCCTTGGTTGTCAGTGAACCTCCAGCCAGAAGGTTCTTACACAGGCTACAGGATTTGGAACCTGCTCAGACTTTAAGATGGGGTTGTTCTCTTGCCTTCTTAGGGTTAGAGAAGAGGATGGAAGTTTTACAATATTCTCACAAAGCCAACTGGATGCTGCTGACGGGCAGCTAGAGGAAGACTGGTAATGGGTTGGGAAGAGTGTGCTCAGTGCCTCCCTGAGTGGCGTCATTCCCATCTCTCATTCCATTTCTCTTCCAACATTCAAAAAGCCTAGGGCTCACTAGGCCTCCCTGGTGGCCTATGGGTTAAGTCTCAGACTATCTCAGCTACTGCCTGAGTCTGATCCCCATCCAGGGAGCTGACCTACAGGGTACAGCAGACCTTTCCTCTCACCCGCTGCTCCCCTCAGCAGTGGATTCCAGTTGGTCTGCTGTTCTGCCCCCACTCCATCTCTGGTGAATCCTCCCACCCCTGCACCTCTGACCTACACCCCAGTTCTTATAAGTAGGTAAGTAAATAAAAAAATGTTAAAAAAAATACTAGGGAAATTATTCTATAATTATCCGTAGTGGTACTTGAGAGTAGAGTGGAATAGACAAACTGAAGAATCATGACTGGGACCCTTCTCCAAACTTGGGAAGGTAACCAAAGAACAAGAATGTTTCCTTTCAGCAGTGGTAACTCCCACTGGAGACTGGAAGAAAGCTGAAGGGTACCCTGAAGCACACCTGGGTGGAATCTTGCATAGATTCTGATGTTGCATAGATTCTGATCACCGGGAAACCAGATGAGGAAAAGCCAGATGTGCAAAAAATACACAAGGAGAAAATAATGTAGGCTTCAGGCAAGGAATTCAAGTTGACTATTAATTTCATTTCATCCCAAATGGTTTGAATATGTTTACATGTGTGTCTGATATCCTCTTTGATCATGTTTGCATGATTGCAACTGTATTTTACAGAACAAACACTGAAAGACCATTTTATTTGAAATGAGCACAGTGTTCAGTGAATTTCTCAGCAAAAGTATCTGTGGTGATAATGATTGCTTAAAATGAATCTTTTACCTCCTATCATCTGCATATACTAGAGTATCAATAATGAAGCTTTTCTCCCAAATTTGTCACCAGTGTTGTCAAAGCAAACAACATTGACATATTTAATGCTTAGTTGAACCACCATTTACCTCAACCTGTCAAACAAGATCAGCTCCATTCCAGCATCACTTTCTAATATAACCTGTTGTTTAATGTTTACAATTAAATATTTTATTCACTTACTACACCTAATCTCTCAGATCTTTCATTTTTGGCACCTCAATGAAAAACTCGAGTTTGTCCTTGATTCTTTATTCTGTCTCAACCCCAGCTCCCAGTCATGATTCTTCAGTTTGTCTATTCCACTCTACTTTCAAGTACCACAAGAGATAATTCTAGAATAATTTCCCATCAAATCAAGGCTAATTTGCACCGATGCCAAAGTCTCCCTTCAGTTGTACCTTCCTGAAGCCAGCTCCCACACAGACTCCATCTATGGCTTAATAAAACCCATTCAGGTGGCATTTGTTTAGTCATTTTATAATTCAAGACATTATTATTGATCTCGTAGGTTATAGTTGCTGGAAATAGAATTCATTTCTCAAGAGTAGGAGGAAGGGGATGAGTGATTAAAAAAAAAAATTCAGATTTAATGAAGGTCATTTATAATTCAAAATTCCATTGCTTCACATTGACTTAGATATTTCTCTTATTGATTTGTCTTTAAAATCCCTCCCACTCTTCACCACTGCTCCTCTCAACACCCACGAAACCACCACCCGGGGAGGAGCGTGTGGTCAGAAGCCCAGTGCACTCTCTCTCCGGAGCGTGTGTCTGTGCCCACCCTGCTCCCGGGCTTGCAGATTCACTGCCCCCCTTGCTTGCTTCACAATCTTTCGTGACTTTCAAGGTTCAGACAGATATCATCTTATCAAGAGTTCATTTAACCATTTGAAAACGTGTATCATTAAGATTGAGATTAAAAAATCGTTCTCAGTGTTCAGTCATCAATGCAACCTTTATCCCTGCATTGCCATAAGCTACTATAATTACAGCCCTCATGTCTGGTTTGTGCTAACTATACACTTTTTAAAGAACAGACCATTATTATCCATCTTGTTTTTCCTGGCACTGTGTTTGACATATGGTAGGGAATCAATACATTTTCTCATTTATTGTATGGTGAGAACATAAAATTTAACAAAGTATATTCTTTCATTTTCAAGGTCACTTTTAGTTGAATAATTTGGGGATAATATTACTTGATAAAATAATATAGTCACGTAGTTGGGTAGATATATAGATTTAAGATGCATAATCTCTATCACATAATCTGATATAGATTATATATAGACTGTGATGTAAATTATATGTGGATTTTGTATAGTATATATTATGTTATACATAATCATGCATTATGCATGTAATGTGCATTTTTACATTCCTATTAAGTCAATTAATACATGCATTTTTAATAGTATGATTTTTTTGCCTGCAATGTAAGAAAATTTTCCAGAAAAAGATACATTTCTTTTACTAAAGGTCTTCTAAAGGATACATTTTTTTTATTTTTAAAATATTTTTTATTAAAATATTTTAAAATTTACATATACTTGCCATCATTTGTAATCCCCATGTATTCCCCATCACCATCTCACCAGTGCACCATCACCTCAGT
>JAGFMF010011798.1:2485581-2575646 GCA_019455555.1 Galemys pyrenaicus | reverse complement strand
TGAGGTGATGGTGCACTGGTGAGATGGTGATGGGGAATACATGGGGATTACAAATGATGGCAAGTATATGTAAATTTTAAAATATTTTAATAAAAAAAGAAAAGAAAAAAGAAAAATGGTTATTTTTAAACTTTATTTTACAAACACCAGAAATCCATTTTCTATGTCATTGTTCACTGATTAAGTTTAAGAATGATGTCCTTTTCCTTTTGATAATAACAATAGTAATATCTTTGGCTTCTCAAGTATACAGTTGAAAATAGCCACTTGCTTTTTGGAAACAAAAGCTTATAGATCTGGTGAAATATCTGTCACCACTACCATCTTTTCTACTGAATGGTGCATGTTCCTTTCATTCATGGGGGAGGGGTAACATGGGTAAAAGCAATCAACTGTTAGGCAGTGGCTGGAAACTGGACATTTGGTGGGGATCATAATTTTTCATACATAGACATGGGATGATATTTCTGGACACCTGAAATCTATATATCATAAATCAATGCTATTTCAATAAAAAAAATGAAATAGAAATCTCCAGCTGCCTAATCCAAACTGAGAAGGAAAAGGACATGAAGAAGAAAAAGACATTCGTTTACATATATGCTAGTTAGAACTTCTGCTTTGTGTTAAAGGAAGTACATATGAGTTTATCCTCCTTTATTTGTACAGTAGGATAAAACTAAAGCAGTGATTTTCTTCATTACTGCTGCGTAAAGATAACATCGCAAGAGGTCGGGCTGTTCTGGGTATAGCCCAATGCCTCTCCATCCCTTCTCTCCATCCTTCCCCTCTGCTGTGACTGGAATGCTGGCCCTCATGGGGCTACCCCTTAGGGTTGCAACAGCCAACACATCTTTCCCTGTGCAAAGAAGAGTGAAGAGACAGCCCTTAGTCGCTGGCTTCCCCTCTGTCCAGCCATCTGCCCCTGCCCAGCACCACAATCTCCCCAGGGTCTGCAAGGCAGTGGACACCACCCACCTCCACCTCTGATCACAGACCAGACACCCGAACTGTTCTTTCTTGGACTCCCCTATCCCTTCCCGCAACTTTCTTCATTAGACTTGCCGGTGCACCCCATTGTTTGTGCAGCACTATTTATAACAGCCAAGAGCTGGCAATAACCTGCTTGCCCAGCGATTGATAAGTGAATAAAGATGAGGTGGGCTATATACACAGTGGAATACTATTCAGCCATAAAATGATGAAATTTTGCTATTTGCAGCAACACAGATGGGCCTAGAGAGATTTGTTTCATGAAATAAGCCATACAAGACTAATAAACTCCAAATCACTCAACATGAGTGAGCCCTAACTAACCTACATGTGGCCTGACTAGTGACCTGAACTTAATATCTACAGGATGAAGTCATATATAAAATTGCAAACATAAATCCAAGTCAGATAAAATTTGGTGTGGAAATTACTGTATATGTAAAGAATATAAAATATATACAAAGCTGGTGTTGATAATATATAAATGTCGTAAAAGCTGTCTCATTTTCAGTATAAGTGCATATGAAAATATCAAGAATACTTAGGCCTGGCAAACCTTTGTTCTTTAGCAACTATCGCATGAAAGAGCACAATATGTGAAATAATAGTCACTATTTCAAAGTGTCTCATTTCTAATAGTGTGCTATTAATAAGACTTTTGCTCTTCTTGTGTGTATCTGGAAAAAATGCTGTAACTCACAGTGTGTACATGTGATTAATGCCCTGGATTTTCACCCTTTGGCATATTTATTAATTATAACACTCCATTACAACACTTAGTAGCCACAGATTTTCATCGCTGAAGGCATCTTAGGTATGTGTTGAAGGGACAGAGATGAACAAATCTCTTCTATCAAAGAGCTCAGAGTCAAGTGTCTAGGAGTGGAACGGGGATGACACTTAGACACGGGGATGGAGGCACCGTTAGAAGCAGAGGTACAAAGCGTCGGGAAGCCGCCAACAGCCGGGTCATCTCAGCGCGCTGCCTGGGTGGCCTCATCTCTGTTCTTAGCTCCAGGAAGAAGCGGCCTGTTCTTTTCACTCCCAAGAACCTGTGAGCTGCTCGCTTGTTCCCGTTCATATTTATATCACCTTAAATCATCAAAGGCCTATTTAGAATGGGAGGCTCAAAGTATTATATGCACAGGAAATACCAAATCTCTCCCAGTTTCATCTGATAATTTCATCACAGCGGGCAAGAGTCTATACTAAAATTTTAAAGAGCATACATAAAAATAAAAGCAAATGACCAAAGAGAGGGACCAGCGGGATTCTTGAGGCCCATTATCTTTCTGTTAAAAGGCAAGATTAAGTTTCCAAAAGCTATTCTTAGAGTGAAGTTAACAGTACTTTTGCTATCAGATTTAAAATGACATTATTTTCTATTATTGTCACTAATTGTAAATGTAAAGTTTTCTGGTATAACACCAATATAGGCAGAGTTTATAGATTAATGTCCTAAAAATACAGACTGTAGAGCTGCGATGAATAAAACGTTTGAATACCACTTTTTGCGAAACAAAAAGTATTTTAAATGTGTGTGGTTTAGGAATAAGCTTGGATTATGAGTTTATCAAACAGTAAAAATACCAGAAACCATCAGGTTACCTAATTTAATCAACTCTCTGAAATCCAAATTAAGTATTATAAACATGTTGAAGGAAGCGGATTAGAAGGGAATTAATAACAGGGCTTTTAATAATTTCCTGCGTGCCCTTGGGTTTTTGCACAGAGTGCGGGGTGGCGCCCTCTCCTCAGCACCGTGTGGGGGGGGCGGGGGCGGGGGGAGCGGGGGTCTCCTCCTCAGACCCGGAACAGCCAGGACTGGCGCGTGAGCAGGTGTCCAGGGCGTGCGGGCTTCGCGCCTCGGGATAGAACGCGGGTGGCGGAGCGGGGCGCTGGCTTGGAGGGCTTCTCTTGCCGCGCCAGTGGGGGGCCAGCGTCCATCCCACCTCCTGGCCCCGCACTAGATCTCGGGCACAGATGAGAGCAGAACCCTGTTCCAGTGCGAAAGCACGTCCCGGGTGCGCCCGGAACCTTGCGAACTGCTCCCCGACGAGGCGGCAGAGTCCTCGGCCGTGCTGGGCCTGGACCCCCTGCACCCACTGCCTGGATCACGAGCAGTGCGCGCGCCGAGTGCTGTCCAGCCGCGAGAAGGGAGCGCGTCTCAGGTGTCGCGGTCCCCGCGCTGGGCCCCGCTTATGTCGGGGACTAAGCGCGGTCTCAGGACCCGTATCTGGGGGGCAAGGGGCGCGCTGGTGGCGGTGAATTAGATGTGACAACCGGCTAGACCATGGTACAGATCGCTCTGTGCGGACACCATTCTAGATGTCCTGTGAAGGTACTTTTTAGCCTGTAAATCCAGAGTTTGTAGATAGCCCCGTGGTGCGGGCACCTCCTCCAACCAGTTGAAGGTCTTAAGGGAGAAAAAGTGGCTGCCTCCAAGGAGGCAGAGGGGATTCTGCCCGCACACTGCTCTAGGACAGCTTCTCTGGCTCTCCTGCCACGGTCACAGCAGGAAAACCGTGCCCTTGCCGTGTTCTCAATTCTGTGAGTTAGGTGCTTGAACTAATTCCCTCCCCCACCCCGTACATTTGTACACACTCTCGTGCACACCAGGTGCTGCTGGTTCTCTCTCTGGAGGGTCCTCATAGATGCCTTTCTTATCGCGTGCGGTATCTCTTCCATAGAGAGCGCGGACCACATGGACTCCGAAGAGTAAGAACTTCTAGTTCCAGTCCATGGAGCCCATTTTAAGTACTGTGGCTTGATGATAAACCTCTTTTATTTCCAACATGGCTGTGGCTATTTTTGACTTTCACAATTCCATTAGGATTATGGTATCGGTTCGTCAATTTATGCTAAAATTCCTGGTGAGATTTTGATTAGAATCTCAATGGATTTTTTCACTAGGGGAGGGCGCGCTCCCATTTCTCCCATCTGTTACCTTCGCCTCGTTGCAGGTCTCCTCCAACGGCATTGAACACTGGCTGTGCGCTCGCACTCTGGGGGGTTCATCAGCGCCCCGTGTCTGGGCTAGGGAAACATCATGAAGGGAGGTTTTATGCTCTTCCCAGGATGGGACCCCTGTAATTCTCAGTCTTCAAAAATGATAGGTTTTTGTACTGATTTCTGAACTTATCATTTATAAAATATTAAAGTGGTTTGATACTTTGATACCCACATCTGGTGAGCCTCTTGATTTCTCCAGGGCGTTCTTGTTTTCTCAGCCCTGAAGGAGGGTGAGTTTCCTTAGCATTCCCTGAGCTCGTGACTGTAATTGTTTCAGATTCTTGTTCGTTCACCCCCCCATGGCTTCTGGTTTTCTGAGTGCAGATCAGCCTCAGGCTTCCTTCGAGGTGGGTCCTGATCATCCAGGTCCTTGGCTTCGGGGGTCTCACAACTGGAGCCTCCTGCTTGCGGCCGGCAGCCCCCGGGACACTGTCCCTCATTCCCCACTAGGGGCATCTTTGCTGTTTTCCTTCATCACATTGATCATAATTGGTAACTGTTTACTTGGTATTTTTTTGATTCTCCAAAACAAAGTTGGTTCTTATGTTTCAAAGTCCAAGGTTTTTGGCGTGGTAATGCTGCATGGTAATTTAGAAGATGAGTGAAATGTTCACGTAGACTGCATAGAAATGTCTGTCTTCTAGTAAAGACATGGGATTCCATCTCCTTGACCTCTGTTTTTCTCATCTATGAAATAGAAATAATGGATGAGGATGGCTTATACAAGCATTTTGGAACACAGTTTATACTTCATGAACAGGAAGCATGATAAGATTTTACTTATTAATTCAACTGTAGGTGCATTAAAGAGGAACAAGTGAGATCAAATACAAGCTTTAAAAATATTAAGAGTGTAGGTAATGATTTAGTTATTCCCAACTGATGTTTCAGTCATTCTGTGAAAGTGTGCTTGAGATGGCAGATGAATGAAATTCTTATGAAGACACAGATACACAAATTTAAATTTATATATACATCATATCTACCTCTATCATCTGTCTGTGAACCTACCTTCCTATCACTCCCTATCTATCTGTCTGTCTGTCTGTCTAGCTGTCTATCTACCTACCTACCTACCTAGAAAATGCCTTCTGGAAACAATTCATGTCACATATTCTTTCTCTTATCCTCAGCTGAGAACACTGATTTGTTACAATGCAGAAAGAAAAATTGAAGATGAGGAGTGTGGGCACATCTCTGATGGAAATTCAGGTTGATTTTGAACATGTCTGATATTTTATTTATATCTTAAGCAACATGGAAAGTGTTATTCTGTTTTTCAAAAAACCCAGAAGTGAGGTACAGCAATTTGACTTGCAAGTGTCAGTTTTCTGAAAACTGAATGATAATATGTCTCATTACAAATAGTCACTGAGAGAATTAAACATACCCAAAATTTGGGTTATTTTTAGCATCAACTTTGCTTCTTTTTCTTGTTATTTCTATTCGTAAAGTCAGTTGTTTTCTCACCTCTGTAAGTCTCTAAGATGAGGATTCTATAGCACGGGGATCACTTTCCTCCCCTCTGCCTGCGTATCGATTCGTGTCATGCATTGATCGCAGTTTCTCTCTACATATATTGACATACTTAGTTTTAATTTTTAACTTTAAAAAATGTTTAAAACTTTTTTCCTTTAAAGATACACACATGTAAAACTACTGAAAGCAATTTTAGTCATCTTACATAGTTTTTAAATTTTATGATTTTCTTTGTTCTTAGTTATTCAATAACATTGAATAAAATGCAGTAAAATTTATTTGGTATTAGTCAGAAATTGCACTCTTGAAATATTTCAACTGGTTTTTATTTTTGTTATTCCTACTTTCTTTTATTTATTTCTGATCATTACTCATTTTTACAGTTTTTAGGGAGCCTGTATCTTTCTACAGTTCCTCCTTTTTTGGGTCAGTACTTCCCCTTTTGCAAACATGCTTTTTGAAGTGTTCCATGAACTCATAAAACATAAAATACATCATCTCTTTGAAACATTCAGTTTTCAATGTCTATTAACAAAATTAACCTTACAAATGACATTGCCTTATCGACTTTTCTACATTTCTCTGGGGTCTATGTGGTTCCTAGACTAAGCTGCTTGTGAGACAGGGTCTTCAGTGCTGGGTCTCATATTCCTGCTCAACCAGAATCTCAACATTTCTAAGAATCTTCATAAACACTGAAGAATTGTGCTTCATTAAATCCCTTTTCACATCTAACCATCAATCTTCCCGTGACCCTAGCTTTTAAAGGACGCTAAGTCTGGGAATCAGAGGAAGTGCATAAGGTGTTTTATTTAATCTCTACACTAATGTAATTGTGGTATTGCCATGTAGAATCAGATCATTGGTGGGGTTTGCACCTGCTCGGGCCGCTGGCAAGTGGAAAGTCTGCCGCAGCCTCAGGAGGTCTGTTCCTCATGGCCTTGATCTCAAACACTTCCTGCAGCCTCCCTTAGAGCAGAGGCCCACAAGGAGAATCACTCTGTCGAGGTGCCCCTGATTCCAACAGATCTGCTGCTCCTGGCTACAGAATCTTCATTCATTATGTACATTCATGTACTTTTCTTTGTCTATTTTATACATTTCACACCACAGCAGATATTTATATCATGGCGTCTGCTACTTTGCCATTTGCTTTTGACTGATTTGTATTTGTTCAAGCTTTATTTGGTCACTTCACTCTCTTATAAAAAGCATATTCCAGATCAGCTTCATTTTCTCTGTTTTGCCAAAAACATAAAGGCATACTTTTGGTTATTGCCATCTAGGATCGAATTAGAGACATTTTATCTGTTTCCTATGGAATTTTCCAATTTGCTTAGAGAGACCATATGATTCTGACGCATCCTCTTGCATATAAGATGTGATTGCCCAATGCCTTCAAGAACAGTGTTCTTGATAGCTCACCTCTTTTTCTTTTTCTGCACTTTCTTGAGTATTTTAACAGGTAAATGGGAGTGTAGATCATGAGTCACAAGTAGTATCATTTTAAACCAATTGAGTTGATTAATTTTGTTATATTTGAGAATAGGAAACATGATGGAAATCTAGCATTTTTGGGGGGAGAATTATTTATTAAAACATAAATTTCACTGGAGTTAGAAATGACAAGGAGGAAGAGGTGAGTTACTTCCAATTCTTGAATATTGCTGAAATAATATATGAATGGGAGTTCAAAGCAATAATAAACTTAATCTTTATAGTATAAGGGACACCGAATTTCACTTCTGGGAAGCAACATTATTTTCACTTTGCAAAAATTAGCCAAATTGATTGCTGAGGTGCCCTCTTCATATCCAGAATCCCTTAGCTGATTAGGAAAGGCCCTGTGTCTCATTAAAGCCTTTTAAAGTATAGAGGTTTGCATGTTGGGGTTTGTTCTTTTTCCATAAGGGTTTGGATAATGAGATGAGGTTTTTAATCACCACCGTAGAAGGGCAAATGTATGTTTTCTGTTGACTCATAGATAAAAATGACCTGGTTCCATTTTCTTGGTTCAGCTTTTGAATGATTTAATGTATCACTGCACTGCTGGGTTTGAGATCTATACTGAGAGCTTAAAACAGTTGACTCAAACCAACGGAAAGTCAAAAGTCAGCCATCCACCTGAATCTGAATCTTCACTATCAGATAGATTCTCCTTTTTCAGGTTTAAAGCCAGGCCCTTCACCCTCACCTATCCATCTGGTACCACAAATATCAGCATAAACACGGATCTATAACTTAGCTTTTTACCAAGCTGCTAAAACAATACCTCTGCTATTTCATCAGAACTGTGTTTCTACCATGTTCATTTTGTTCAAGAGGTTAGAATCCAGTTGTCATTGAATAGACCACACAAAAATGATTTTACTCCATTTCACCTGTTCTTCCATTTCAACTTTCAGCTATCTTCTACACTTCTGTGAATTTTCAGACCACTAATGAGGCAGTGAACACTGTCCAAACTGTAGACTTGAGGTTATTTATATATCAGAGAACATGTTATCTTCGATGCAGCTGCAAACTCACCTCACTGTGCACCGGAAGCAGGGTGAGCTCTCTGAGTAACAGCAAACCTCACAAGCTAGATTGGGTCCTCATCTTTCCACTCTGATGAAGTGAAGATCTATTAGAAATAATGATAGTATGATAACACTAATTTGGCTGGCACTGCTGTCCCAAATCAGAGCTGTAGCTGGAGGCAGCTGGAGGTTTTTATTGAAAGCCAAAGTAAATTGGGGCAGTTCCCCTAGCTGTATAAATTAGTCAGAACCTTGGAGACGTAGGTATATTTTAGGAGCAAAGTACTGAACTCTTTTTCGAAGAATTATGTCACCTTAATTCAGTAATTTGGTATGCCTGAGGGTTTGCATGTATTTTAGAGATACTGTAATGAAGCGTGTGAGTATTCATTTAAACACAGAAGTCCCCCAAGAATAAAAGGCCTGCCTAATTCACTGGAAATGCTATCATTCTCAGAATGTTTCCAGGACTAATGCAAACTTGCACGAGCTAGGTTAGATAAGTTATTAGGAGCATATGGGGACCAAATGGGTAAAATGTGCTAAGGAGATCATTGAAATTAGGTCATCCTCAAGCGAAAGACTGAAAACCCATGGTTTACCAAAGAGGGATGTAGATGGTTCATCTCCTGTCCTTTTCCCTCTTCCCTCTGGCATGGGTGGACCAACACTTGCATGCCAAGGTCTTCAAATTCTACCTGTTTTCGATGAGCCACTTTCAATGGTCTGTATAAGAAACAGGAATCTTTATACACAGGGTGATTGTTTTAGTTTAACACAATGTCTGACAATTTACAGAAGTGCTATTTGTTCAAATTAAAATCGAAGAAACAGAGATACTGGCATGAGAATTTTTTTTTTTAGCATGTGATCCCAGGTTGGTAGAAAACAATGCCAAATAGGTTTTAAAAATTCTATAATGATTTGCTTAAGTAACCTTTGTTCACTCTTAACCTGCTTCCATCTAGGAAATGCTTCATTTATTCTGAACATGACCTTACACCACACCAGGTCTTTGTCACTGTATGTAATTGTGCATTTTCTCCGTCCCATTAAAATTTAAACTGACAGCTGTGTGCTGTAGCGGCGTGGCAACTTGAGTCTGCAGAGGTGTGAGTCTATACCCCTAAATCATGCACAGTTTTGTAAATCAATATTAGCTCAGTAAAAAAAGGTTACAAAAAGGAAAATAGAGCATAGGTTTTGGAATTAGATGACTCTCTAATGAAACTTTAGCCTATGTTTTTCATGGTATAAACTTGGGTAGTTTACTTGGCGAGTCTTTTTTCTTTCAGAGATGGTCATTACTCGTAGGTTATAGAAAATTTAGATTATAATTCTTTTATTACAGTACTTTTGTATTGCAATTTTCAAATAAAAATACTATTCTCATTTGTATTTATATGAAATATACATGTGTCCCTACTTTATAAGCCATGCATACATTTCTCTCATCAGCCTACTAAATGTGCTTTGATTTTAAATTGAAAATATCATCAAATAGATATTAAATTGTGCTTTTGAAGCTCTGTTCAAAGTAATTCATCTTCTGAGGTTTTGAAAACAAAGACAATGAAACAACATCATTCTGAAACAGAATCTGTGGCAGGAGTGTCACATTCAGACAAAGAAGCCAGTCAACATCAAGGACTGACAGTTCTGCCCAGGGGAGCCCAGGGTCTGAATCTTATGCTGAGAGGAATGTGTAGGTCCTGGTAGAGAAACTGCAGGCTGTGTCCACATGATGGAAACATGTTGGCGGTGAAAGTGCAAAAGGACAACTGGGTGTTCTGAGTTGCACTGAGGTGAGAAGACAGAGGCTTAATATATGTTCACTCCACCCTTACAGATTGTCACATAGACAACTGGCTTGTTAGACCAGGAAAGAAAGCATTAGTAGGAGTACACTGGAAGTTTTCCTTCCATTCATTTTAATATATTAGTTGGTTGTAGAATATTTTTCCTATGATAGCATCTGATAAACATCTCTAGAGTCATGTGAGTAATATTTATACCGTAGAACCTTCTTCAGCTATATAACTCCATGAGTGAGTTAATTAAGGTGGGGAGATGTTCCTTTGTTGCTGCCAAGTGACAAAGCCAAAGTCATGGTCTTATTGTGGAAGGCTAACATTCACCTGTTCTCCTCGGGATACGATCATCCATCACAATGTAAGAAACCAGCCATCACACAATGGCCGTCTCTTGAGTCTATAAAGACACATACTTGCATTGATATGATAGCATTTTATTTGTTCAACATCATTTGATTTTGATCATTATAAAATTTTAGCCTACCCAGTCCTTCTGTTGCTCCATGCTAGTCAGACAGCATTTGTAATATCCTGCTGTTATGCAGTCCATTCTTTAGGGGCACAAAGCAATGACAATAAAAATATACCTTCCCAAAGAAAATTGTGTTCAAACAAAATGAAGACACGAAACATTAATAAATATATTGTAAAAGCCATCCAGTTACATAAATCATGTATACAGCTATTTAAAGCCAATTGAGGACTAGGTATATAAAAATATAATAGCATGCCTCTGAATATGAAAATAATTAATCACAATGTGTGTTTTAATTTATTTATTTAGTTTATGTGTGCATTGGAGAGGGGAACTTAACCAAATTATTTTGGAAAAGATTCTTGGTCTAATAAAGGGCATTTTACTTATAACTACATATTGAATCACACAAAACTATGTTTCTTTGGGGAAAATCCAAATTGAAATGTCCTTATTGTTAATAAATAGTTGCATAGACTGACCTATGAAGAACTCACTTTTACTAAATGACAGTATTCCAAAGACAGCATATCAAAACAAGCTCCCTGTATTTAACTGACATGCCTTTAAGTGTGAATTTTGTTCTGGTGATTCAAACTAGCCAGTGTGTGTGAGGTATAAGATTTGCATAAAGTATATAAAAATAAAACTATCAGGTTATATGCTTATTCATTTTAGTGTATTTTTACTATAATTTCATTTTTTGGTATTCTTTTTCCTATTTAGGAAATAATTATGATATATTTTTATTTAATTATATTTGACATCATTTGTAGTCCCCAGGGAGTCCCCGCCACCATTCCACCCGTGCACCATCACCTCAGTCCCTTGTGCTCTTTCTGCCCTCATCCCGGTCTTTGCCCTCCTCTCCGCCCCCCCCCCCATGGTCCCTTTGGTTTATCTTTGACCTTTTGGTCTTGTTGATTTTTTTTTCTTTTTCTTTCTTTTGTTTGTTTGTTTGTTTTTGGTTGTAACTGCCCATTTCCTTGAGTCTTCTCCTCCTCTGATATTAAAACGATGGATAAGTGAGGCTGCGTTTTTCAAAACAGTTATTTAGTGTGGATCTTAATATTTTAAAATAAAACAATAAAAACACAGATTGAGATTGTCAGGGGCGTGGGCTGGAAGGCAAACGTGACAGCCCAGGTTAACCTGACAAGACGGCCTGGCTGAGCCCCAGCGGCTCCTGCAGTCTCGCGCAGTGAGGTCTGCGCCAGAGCGCTGGGCCGCAGCAGCTCCGCCTCAGTCCACGGTGGTGCCGGGTAGGTGAGTGGCTTAGCAGCGGGCCTGCCTCAAGGCTAGACCACAGGTCAGCGCGGGAAGGTGTGGGATGGGTCTTGTCTCTCCCCGGGATTTGCAAATAAGGAGGAGAGGGAGCCTGAGAATGCACATGCTGCTAGTCCGGAGCTGGAGACACCTGAGAGCTCCTGTTTGGACAGCTCTCCCGCCCGCGACTACGCCAGCGCCTCTCTCTCCTTCTCCTAATAAACCGTCCTTTTTAAACATAAAAAAATAACTGTTTAGCTTGATACAGATAGAAATGGTTAACTGTACAGGTATTTACGCACCCATGTGTAACAGGAGTTAGTGTTTAGCTTGATACAGATAGAAATGGTTAACTGTACAGGTATTTACGCACCCATGTGTAACAGGAGTTAGTGTGCACACATGTGTGCATGCATGACTTAGCGTGCACACATGCACTTTTTACCCTGCTCCTTTAGAAGGTCTGAAAGCACAGCGGCCTGTCAGCACCAGGGACAGCTCATACCCGCGTCTTGCCTTCTCACCCCGTGATGTCAGGACTGCTCCAGGGCTGAAGCAGGAAGCATGAGAGTCTGAGGAAGCGCTGGCGCTGCTGCTGCCTGGGACTTCCGCTTTGTCCGGTAGTGCTCGACCGGACAGACAAAAAACACCAAAGAATAAAGACCCCCCTCCCCCATGTGTGCATGTCGAAGGGACACGGGAGTCAAATGAAATAGCTCCCACCAGAGCCGTGGGGAAAATGAGTGCAACTGAAGTAAGACAGTATTGGGTAAAGTAAATACCCCGGAGACCAGGCGGACCTCGTTATGACTGACATGAGGGAGGGAGAGCGCCGCCTCTCCCCTGCGGAGTCATCGGGCGCGTGCGGTCCTCGACCGCGAAGGACACAGCTGAAGAGTTCCTCAGCGGCGGCACGCGTGGTGTGGGCTCAGAGCGCAGCGCGGAGGGCCACCGCGAGTGACCAAGGGCTGGCCTGACAGACGTGGCGAGAGGTGAGGCCGCAGCCAGCAGCTCATGTTGATGTCCGCAGCCTCAGCACAGACAGCGGCACTCACCATAAAGTAGAGCTTGTCTGTGTCCACCACCAAACGCCCAGGGTTAATCATGAGGAAAAGAAAAGGACCAGACAAATCCCTCTTGAGGAGCAATCCGGGAGACACCTGATGCATGCTCTCAAAACTGACAAGCTCACCCACAGCAAGAGAAGCCCGAGGAGCTGTCTCAGCGAAAAGGAGACGTGGGTTGGTGGGTCCAGCGGTTACCTAGATGGAATATTCCAGACAGCAGAAGGACATGGACGACATCAAGAAAATCCGGGTAGCGGGGCCTCCCTGCTGGCGCAGTGGGTTAAGCAACGCACTATGAAGCAAACCGCAGTCACTGCAGCACGAGTTCGAGCCCTGCTGCCGGCCAGGCGGGGGACCCACATGGTGCAGTGACCTCTCCTGCTGTGCCCGCTGCTCCCCTCAGCAGTGTACTTCTGTTGATCTGCCTGTTCTGCTCCCCGCTTTTTGTGGTGAATCCTCTCACCCCCCCATATCTCTGGCCTGTACCCCAGTGCTTGTATGCATAAATAAATAAATCTTTAAAAAAAAAAAAATCCGGGTAAACAGTGACCACTGTTAATGTTGTTAGCAGTGTCAGTGCATTGACTACATCAGATGTGCTGTATAATACAAGATGTCAGTGGTGGGGGCGGTGGGTTTGGGATATATGGAAACCCTCTAAGAGCACTGAGATTTTTCAGTAAACCTGAAACTGTTCTTATGCCATTTATTTAAACGTCTAACCTAGCCCTTTCGCTCAATGGATTTTATCAAAGA
Organism: Galemys pyrenaicus; assembly: GCA_019455555.1. Lineage (NCBI taxonomy): Eukaryota > Metazoa > Chordata > Mammalia > Eulipotyphla > Talpidae > Galemys > Galemys pyrenaicus. Next base: position 2,562,262 of record JAGFMF010011798.1, on the reverse strand, counting down.
AGCACTCTACACATGTAAATACAGGGTGCAATCTTGTCTTCAATTTGTCTTTTGTTTTTTCTAGACCTCAAATGTTGCCAGTTGACCCAATTGCTGTCAGAAATGGAGCCAGCTCTTCCTCTGTGATGAGTACATTCCCCTTCAAGGGAAGAGCTTTTAAGAAAAGTTCATTAACACTTTCATTACAGCAGCTTTGTAGCTCATATAAATTTCTATGGCTGCATATGCAAAACCATGAGAGAAGTGAAGAGAAATTATGGGCGAGTGCCACATCTCTCTCCGAGGCGATGTGATCTCAGCCCACACCCTGGGATCCACAGACAAGCAGGGTTAGAGGACAGGAGGCCACTCTGGAACAAGGACAGGGTTTTTGTTCTATTAAAATGTTTATGACACCTAAAATCTCCTGTCTAGCATTATTCTTCTGCGAGAGCAGCCCAGCTGGAAATACAAGATTGGGTGTTTCCCACAAGAGCGGTCTGTGAACTGTCACTTCAGTGCCGATATATTAGTTGAACGCCCAACACACAGCAGCCAGCATGAGCACCGAGAGGACCGGCAAGCAGACTGATGAAGCTATTGCTTTGTGATTCTTATTTCACTGGGTGTTCTTCATGATGGGCTATTTTTCCAGTGCTTTGGCATCAAAAAGTTAGGTGTAGTGACACTGTTGAAAGTGTTTACCTGCTTCCTCTTCTAAATTTCGTCGAGTCTCTACTAGTAGGGGAATAAGTCATCAAAATTTCTTCCTCTGCAGCATAAATGCTAAAAATCTTCAACTAGTAAAAATTCAGAACCAAGAAAAAATAGAGATAGATTTGCTCCACAATCTGCAGAGAATTAAAAAAGAAGATGGAAAAGAAAAAGATAAAAACCTTTTTTCTCTCCACCCCTCCATTTCTCTTTCTAAATTTTGCAGATTTTTCATTTTTTAAAAGTTCTTTCCATATTGAATATGAAAATGGAGTAATTTGTCTGGACTCTGGTACTAAAAGATGAATGAAAAGATTAATACACTCTATCCATATCATAAATCTTATGTCCTACGATATAACTATTTTTTCTATCATAAATTTTTAAGAGGCAATGAATTCTACTCTCTGTGTAGTCATCCTGAGTTGGAGACCAAGGGTAAGAGGACTAAATCCCACATGTGAATGACTAAAATCCTGAAGTTATAATTAAATAAACACATAGTCAAGTTTCATGCCTTCACTTCAAGTACTACTTCAAAATAAGAAACTGAAAACCATGTTACTTTGGGTTGAATTCTATTTTGACCCCCCCCAAAAAAATAAATAGATATGTTGAAACCCCCAGTACCTGTGCTCCTCATCTGGAAATGAAATATTTGTAGATTATGTCAGGAAAAGGCCTTCGGGTGGTTGGTGATGTAATACCACTAGTGTCCTTGTACAAAGATGGAAATGTGGACCTGATACATTGGAGTCGCCACAAGACCTGGGGAGAAGATGACTTATTCTCAATATTAGCAATGCACTGAAGACCGAGTAAGATTATGGTCGTGTAGGTTCACATGTCCTGTGGATGGTAGCAAGGCCTGGGTGAGAGAGAAAATAAACATGTTCATAATTCAAAACTTATTATAGATTTTCAAAGTATATATATTACAAATTACTGTTTTTCATTCATTTCCTAGTTCGTGTTGGGAAAAAAATATCACTTAATATTTTCACAAGCGGGATTTTAGTTAATTTGTGCTTCCATTCACAGAAAAGTAGACATTATGATAATGAATTTCAAAATTAAAATCAAAATTACTGAGATAAAAGTGAAACTTATGTTTAAACTCTAGAAGAAATAAATTTAATGAAATAGCTTTTATAAAAACTTACCTTTAATTCTAAAATCCAAGCTTTTAATTTATAAGAATCTAATTGAGAACAAGTCTAATTTCCTATATTTGGATATTCTGAAATCTACACTTTCACAGTGCTATTGTTTGAACCCATATCACACAGAAATGGAAAAAACACAGTGTATTCTTTGGAAAAAGAGAAAATGAGTAGAAATAGGACAAAAAATTGCTATGCATTCAACTTTTGTCTCTGACCGACAAATAGTGAGCAATTATGTTGAAACCTTTTTCTCACAGGTGTGCATTGACTCAGTGTACACATTTCAAGGTATTTGCCAGAGTTCTGTGTAGAAAAGGAATTTTAATTGTTATCTTGATGCTTATGACAAGTTTTACAAATTACTTTTTATTTTAATTGTATTTATTTTTCTTGCACACTCATTCTTTAAGTTATGGTTATAAGAAAACTGGAAAAAACTCTATAGCTTGAAATGTGTTTACGTAAATCTAGACAGACAGGGAGAGAAGATGAGAGGGTGGGAAGAAGGAGGGAAAGCAATGATCAATGGATGGATGGATGGATGGATGGATGGGTGGATGGATGCATGCATGCATGGATGGTTGGATGGATGGATGGATGGATGGATGATGGAAACAGAGATACAGAGACAGATTAAAATATGTAGATAAGTTTTATAGACACGTGAGTAGTTCTAAAATATTTTGGTATGTTGTTGATTTCATGTAATAAAATAATCAGCACTGATCTTCTCTAGCTGACACTGTTAGACGGTCCTGTGCAGCTGATGGCAGAGCCTCCCTATTTCTGGAGAGCATGTTTAGATTATGGTAGAAGATAATGGATAAGCCAACTGCCTTGATCTGTGTTTAAAATTGTGCACAGCCACCTCGAGAAATAATATTGTATATAATGAAATGAGTATAAGTGTTTCTATTTTATTTACTGCAGCTACATATAACACCTGCCACAGAGTTCTTTAATTCCTATTCTTAAAATTATAATGATTCCAAGAATTGATTTTGTTGAGCAGTTTGTTTATGGAAGTGGTAGTCCCTGCCAAATGCAACCATTTCTGAGAAGAGTGCTCATTTATCTTCCTTGGATTTCAACCAAACACATTTCAGAGATAATGACATAATGTATCTATGAAAGTTTAACTTGACTGGCATAAGGTTTAAGTAGAAATATTCCATCTATATCTTTATTCATATCTGTATCCAGATCTATTAGGCAGGCTGCCCATTTTTAAAGACTCTCATGCCTTAAGATAGTGGATCTCAACGTTGTCTGCATATTGCAATCACTTGGGGAGCTTAAAAAAGATACTGATATCTGGGTTACATCATCAGAAATTCAGATTTAATTGGTCTTGGGCATTGATTCAGGGGCAGTGATCGTTCTAAATGCTCTCCAGGTGATTTTACTATCCAGTGAAATAGTAGAACTTTTCTCTTAGGATTTTAAAAGACTTGGATGAGAAAGGTGGTATCTTAGACTTTACAAAGGCCCCTCTGGAATAACTTTGTCTAAATATATAATGGTACCTCCTTTGAATATATTTAAAAAGAGCAGATTTGATGACCTATGCCTATTATGACTTACTTTTTACATGTCCACAATTTATGATTTGAAATTATTATGAATATTATTTTGGCTCTTAATCTACAAGGTTGTTTACTTTTAAATTTTCTGCTTTTTCAAAATGCTCTCTTTGTAGTCTTGGTTTAAAGAGGAATATTTATTGTTTCCAGTTTCATTGATATATAACTGACAGATATCACCATGTAAATTTATGGCACACAGCACTAAGGTTTGACATACATATATAATGAAATAACTACTGCAATAAGTTTAGTTAGCATCCATGATCTCACATAGATAAAATGAAAATAAAGGCAAAGAAAAAATATCTAGTGTTCCCTTTCCTGATAGAAAGATACAGGTTTCAACAACATGAAAATCATCAGTCAACTTAAAACAGTATTGGAATTTGCTTGCTAAAAACCCAGACTCACACCTCGCCAACTCATCTCTTATCTCTGACTGGGCGTGTTGTCACTGGGGCCTTGGCAGTCTGTTCATCCCCCTGCACAGTGATGTATACTATTTCTCCCTGGTGTCTCTCTCAAAAAATGGTTTAGCTAAAGAGGCTGAGGTAATCTGAAATTGCAGTATGGTTGGAGATCATGCAGTTCACGATAATGAAGATTATCATGATGGTTTTCTGCCAGGAGTTACAGCAGGAAGAGTTGAGAATCTTTTCGTCCTTTTCTCTCCTTCTCATGAATTTTTGTGTTTCCCGTCTTTCTGTTGATATTGAAACAATTTAATTGAAGTAAGTTTATCTGTGCACATACCCAATACCAAGCATCTCAGGTACTGCAAGTGTAATGCATTTGAGACTCAGTGTGTGTGTGCATGCTGATTTTGACGAGAGATGGTCAAAATAGAAGTATTGACAGAGTGTATCCACACAAAACTAAAAAGAATGTATGCCAGGTTTTAAGGGAAATTAAAGTGTTGGAATTGCAGATTTGTAAACAATAGCATTGAATTAGTTAAACTGATTTCACAGTTGGGTGGAAGAGAGAGGAAGAGAGCGGTAGAGAAAAGAAGGAAGTCTTTGAGTTAGTGTTATTAGGTAATTGTCTTGGCACTGGCAAGACAATTTGGTGGAGAGGGAGTGAAGTTGTAAAACAGATGGCAAATCAATAAAATTGGAGTAAATGAAAAAGAATAGAAATGACACGAATCCAAATTGGAAAAGACATGTCACGAATGATGCTCCCAGGCTCATGATATTGTAAAAATACCTAAAATCCAACTTTTCCTTGGGTACCACTTCGACGGTGGAAGCGAAGGCTCGGTGGTTTGACTGCTGTGTGTTATGTAGATGTTTCTGAGACTGGGATATGAATGTTGTTGTGCCTGAGACTGACATAATTTATGGTTGCCTAGGGCCTTTGCTATAAATGTACATTCAAAAATGAAGTGTCGGTAGGCTGATTACAAAATAAACTCATAGTATTCCCTTTTTCATTTCAATGGTGTTGAAATTGTTGGCTTAATCAATATGTCATCTTTCTAATGTCCTTTTGTGTTAGCTGATGATATTCATCTACTGTATCTGTTTCTCTTCGTCGTCTGACAAAAATATGACCATGACAGACATAAAAGTTGAACAGGCAAATTACTTGGAAATTAAAACATTGCTTTTAATGTTGATTATTATTTGTAAGGATAAACCCATTGCAAAAAGCCTCAGGGTAGTTGCCAATTAAATATACTTAAGCCGTAAAAGTAAAAATAGCTGTAGCATAAGAATTTTAATTATCAACTGATGTCTCTTGCCCTGAAAAGCTATGTTTTATAATATACCCCGAAGGCCAGGCAGCAGGAGTCTCTGGGGAGCTAGGGGACAAGTAGTCAACAGCTCGTATTGATTTCTCCTTCCAGGTAGAAGCAGAAGCCGTGAACCTGGCAAGTTTTTGATTCCTGAAAATGTGATTTTTGCAGTTCCCCAAACTTACATGGAATGGATGCTTGCGAGGCACTCGGAGCAGTGCCACCTGCACCGCCATGGGGCCTGTGTCTGCGTCCCTTGGGAAAGTGAAGTGCCTTCCTTTCAAAGCCTGTTATAGTTTTTCCAATTTGCCTGCCTGGATAATATTTGGTGCCATTAAAAACATTCATCTCAGCAACCCTACCTGATAATTTACTCATTGTTTGGGAAGCAAGATGCTGATCACAGCTGCTGAAATTAATACCCCTTAACCCACACATGGGTTAATGTCTCACATCCCTGGACGCTCTAACCAGGGAGATTTTATGGGGTGCTTAGTTTCCTAGAGAGGAGCAAACGATCCTGAACTTATTTAGCAAAAGCTCATTAAAAAAAGAAAAGTGGAAAAGAAAGGGAAAGAGTTAAAATACATAACCGTAGAGAAACTGTTCACTAAATCGAAGGGAAAACTCAGCTTCACGTCGGAAGAACCAAATGGCATTGGTCTCCATAGCAGAACTCGGGGCCTGCTCTCCAGGTGGCTGACGTCAGACCTCTCCAGAATCAGGCCTTCACAGCGTTCCTCCACGCAGACCTCTGCATCTGCAAAGTGTGGCTTCCTGGAATGAAAATAAGCAAAGCACTGAACAGTTTGATCACGCTTCCAGATGAGTCTGGCTCACCCCTAAGGTCAAGCCGTAACTTTATCATTTTCACTTGATGTCTGTGCGCTATTAATCACCGCAGTGGCATCTCTGGAAGCAGCGCTTCCCTCCTCTCTAAGCCCCGCGCTGGGCTCCCTCGCCAGCTCCCTCCCAGCGCCATGCTCAGGGCTGTATCACTCAGTGCAACTGGGGTCCAGCTGCTGGACCCAATGCCAGGCTGGCCTGTTTGAACCCTCTGTGCTCCTCTGGGCGCTTCCCTCCACCGCTGCACAGACGAAGCCGCCCACAGAACAGTTTTTGAAACCACCCGTGAAAGACAGCAGAGCTGGCCCCCGCGATGCTCAGTGAGGCTGAGCGGGCCTCCACCACCACCTCCGTGGCTTGATGCGAGAGCAGGAGGGAACTTCGTTATGACAGCACTGTCCGTGGTTTTAGGGCTATGTGCTCTAGGAGGAATAGCAAACCGACTTGGTCGTCTTCACAGGGTTTATCTTGCACTGTAAATATAGTTTAAAAAAAAAACACTTTTTTTACAGCACATGAGACATTTCTGAGACTAAGAACGTCGGGAATTATGGACTAAGCCCGACGGAACCAGCTGAACCCCGCAGTGCCCCACAGGGACTTCCTGATAAGGAGCGACTAGCAGACCCAGAGACTAGTGGCACAGCCGCACTGGGGTCGCTGGGGCTGGGGACACCTGCAGCCCCTGTGCGGCGCCCAGTGAAGACGCCGAATCACGACTCTGACTGTGTCAGCGTTCCTCAGACATCGGGAAAACCGGGTCCTTAGTCTTCAGCCGCAAGTCGGTGTGTGGCAGATGCCGTGAAATTAGTAGCTGAGAACCCGAGGACGATACAGAGATGTGACGCATGACAGACGGGGAGGCGTTCTTAGGGTCCTGCTGGAGATGTAGATGAGAATATCCTGCGTTAAGAAAGCAATAAGTGATCGCTGTCCAGGAGGAGAGGGCAGCCCAGCAGTCACCAGTCACTGAGGAAGGAGAGGAGGAGGAAGCAGCATTTGGTGTAAGGGGTCTTGGAGAAGTTGTCTCAGGGACTGAGCCGCGGGCTGTGTGGACCCGCGATGGAGAAGCAGTCACGCTTAGAACCCCCCTGCTTATAGAATGTCTGTTCTAGAAAAGTGAACTCCCACGGAGAAAAGCGCAAGAGTGAGGATGCTTATTTCAACGGCCCCATAGAATAAATCAAACTGGAAATAATCTAGATGGCCAGGAAGAGAGAAATGGCTAAAATCTTTGTGCTATCACCATGCTTTGGGTTTATATGCAGCTGCTAACAGGATTAAGTGGCGTGCTCTGTTACTTACTCGAGGATAAGTACAGAAGTACATGGTTATGTAGGTAAATGAAGTATCAGGAAAAGCACATATATGGCCCCTGTTTTAAAGAGTAAATGAGTTTATATATATTTTGATTTTTTTGTTTGTTTTTATAAATACATTTGAATGCAAAAAAAATGAGGAGAGATTGATTTTCTGACTTGCATAGTTCTGAAACTTTCTAAAACATCCTGCTTTCCTACTTAAGTTTAACACTGGTAATTAAAAGATTTCCTGATGCTTTTATGTAGTTGGATTTTCACAGATTTTTTTTTTACTAGTTTGTTTTGTGTGTGTGTGTGTGTAGTCTGTATACCACCATATTTTACAACTGATATGGAATGAACTGAATTTCCTTATGAGTATTTACAGAACATAATGACCTACTTGTGTGTGTAAAAATACCTTGTGTACATAAAATAACAAAACAACCGAATTAGCTAAAAAATTAGATAACCAATTACAATGACCAAGAATCCATGTAATTAGCAACTGATTAACTGCTATGATTTTTTTTTTTAATTTACAATGTTCAGCTGCTGAAAGTTTCCAATAAATGAAATGACAGTAATACTATTTGGGAAGGAACATGTCACCCAGTGATGTCGATAGGTCTCCAGGTGAATGCTTAATTAAAATCTGTGCTTAAATTAATGAACTGGCTTCTACATATGAATACATGCATGAATAAACTTAGCTCAAAGTAACTGTTTTAAATTTCAGTAACAATGAAACATGATTTTGAACTAAATAAAGTGATTGGACATGCAATTCAATTTTATGAAAAAACATACTGAGCTTAGTGGAATTGGATGTTATAAAATTTTCTGACAGGAAATATCAGCTTCCTTACACTGATATTGTCCAAGTTAGTTCATATTTTCCCACAAATCTTTTCAGCCTTTCTGTCTTTCTCCCTGTTTTTTTCAGAAATGTTTCATTAGATTTCACAAATGAGTGAGCCTGTGCACAAGAGAACTGGCATAAATGTGGTTGCATTAATTACTTTTCTTTCATTAGCTAACATGCATTAGGTTACTTCTGTTAATCCAAATATATAAAATTAAAAGAAAAGACTTCTATTTAAAAAGCTTGTGAAATTAAATGTAGATTTCAGCCAAATGTCCATTATTCAAAACACTGAAGCAAGTATGAGTGATCTTTTCAAAAAATGTTTAGTAACATATTATGAGATCTAGTATTTAAATTCTAATTGGTAGCTTAATATTTGGGTGCATATTACTAAAAGACAGCTAAATCAAATCTTTCTTATTAGCAGAAATAATTTTTGCATGTTTTATCTTAATTGCCGCAATAAGTGACTATTTTAAGATAAACATGAACCTGTTGGAAATAATTAAGAATGAGTATCTGCTAGAAGGTCCCAAAATTATATCTTTAGCAATTTATGGAAATAAATTAGCTGCTGTATTTATAGGAAATAATGAGTGATCTCAAGATAAATTAAAAGAAGTTGATTTTAATCTCTTTAATAAGCTATTTCTGCTTCTCTGATATTTCCCTCTATATCTTGACGTCCAGGGATCATATCAGTTTCTAGAAATCTCTGGTTTGGTATGAATTGAGCTATACCTTATTTGTTTACTTTTCAATTCCTTTATATATGTGAACACCTACTTTCATATAAAATTATGTTGAGGGGCCTCCCTGACAGCCTAAGAGTGAGGTCTCAGCCCATCACTGACATGGCCTGAGTTCGATCCCCGGCCAGGGAGCTGACCACAGGCCACAGGCGCAGCAGACCTCTCCTGTCTCCCTGCTGCTCCCCTCGGCAGTGGATTTCATCAGATCCACTTGTTCTGCTCCCCACTCTGTCTCTGGTGAATCCTCTCGCCCCTGCACCTATACCCGGGTTCTTCTACACACACAAAAATTTAAAAAAATCAATACAAATAAAATGATACCCATTTTTAAACTTCAGTATCTTTCTTCTTTATATACTTTCCCAAAGTAATTCATATTGGTAATCTTATCTTTAGAATTATCCATTTTTTTAAAGCTCATGTAATTATATAAAAGCATATTTATATGATAAAATTGCTATTATATTATTTTTCTATGCTCACAGTCTGAATAGGGCTTAATTTTTTTTGCTTTTTTTACAAAAATGATGTCTCCTGTGTATGTTTATTATTTTTGTAAAGGAAAATGGTAACGGCAGAGAATAGGATTGTTAACTGTTCCTTTTCACAAGTTTAGTTTTTGACTCATACTAAATGTTAAATAGGATATTTTCTCTTATGTTCAAGCCAGTCCATGAACATAAAATTGGTTCTTACTTAAATATTTTATTTGGACTATGAAGAGCACTTTTAGTTGTTGAAATATTATATTTAAAATACTATAAAGTATAGCTTTGTTTGAGCACTTACAAAATCATCTCCCAAACAACACCATTAATGAGATTATTAGGAACACTGCTTTTTAAGCATTACATTTCACTTTCTTTTCAGATTCAAGAGTCCTCACACAATCATTTAAAAAGTATAACATTATTTTTTAAATTTTAAATTAAATTTTATGAACTTAGGCAAATAGACTCATTATAGGATAAATACTTGAAAAATATAATAATCATGTTGGGAGATGAAGAAGCAATGTGTCCAATTTTAAATATCATAGTAATTAAACTTTCCATTTATATCGTTGGAATTTTTTAAATGTTGAGCTTATTATAATTATCATTAAATATTGAACACAATTATATGAACTTTAATAATTGATATCAGTGTATCCTCTGTAATTCTATGGAATGTCAGAAAGAAGTAATTAAAAGAAAGAAAAAGTTCACATTGGGAGGTTAATGCTTTTAAAATTATATAGAAGGTATAAAATTTCGTGACAGTTGTTATTTGACCTTGAACACTAACAATGAGCATGTTATTCAATGCCAATTTTAGTTTCTGGAGAAGAAACTTCAACTTGAGACATATTTCATTTGTGTTATTCGGAGACAGTCGGATGGGGTTTGAATTTTCGGAGACTCTACCTAAAAAATCTAAGATGATTTTGCTTTAAAATAAGAAATATCATTTAGTAACTAGAGGTATTGCCAAGGAATATCGATCACATATTTCTTCATATTTGCAGGGATGCATAAGCTGGTTTCCTGGACACAGAAGACCTGGAGCAGCTCACCTGGAGTCCAGGTAAGCAGGCCAGGAGGTGGCGCTCTGTGACAGACTCGCCACAGATGGTCAGCGGGCACCCTTCTTCCCTCCTGACTCTGGCCAAACGGAACTTTCTGTGGGCTTGATAGGGAGTGAAGAAATCATCAGCTATTTTTTGGTTTTGGTACAAGAAAATTCTCAATGGCTATTGCAGGGTATTTTGAATGTAATTTATAAATGAAATTAAGAAGATGCTATTAGCAATACCATCATTTATAGATGACCTGGCATGACATAATTACTTTATGTGTTTATAGTAAGATATGACTAGACTGATAGTTTTTTTATGTTTTACATACCTTACATGTATTAATTAGAAATGTGATAGTTTTGATTTTTTTTAAGATTTATTTATTTATGCCTACAAGAGCTGGGGTACAGGCCAGAGTTGAGGGAGGTGAGAGGATTCACCAGAGACAGAGCAGGGAGCAGAACAGGCAGATGGACTGAAACACACTGCTGAGGGGAGCAGTGGGCGAGGCAGGAGAGGTGTGCTGCGCCCTGGGGGTTCCCTCTCTGGCTGGGGATCAGACTCGTGCTGCAGTGGCTACCGTTTGCTTCATAGTGTGTTGCTTAACCCACTGCACCACCAGGGAGGCCCAGCAAAGTGATAGTTTTGAAACCTGCTTCTCACACTATAATTTCTCCCTCAGGTTCACTTTATTTTCTTTAAGAGATGTGTAATAATTTATTTCATGGATATGACTTGGCATTTTTCTTTCGCAGTTACAAACATGTTGCCGTGAATTACTTTATATAACTATCTGTGAACAAAAATTTGAGGACAAAATAATAAAGAATATTTATGACTGCATTTAATTTATTAAAACTGATGTTTTTATATTAGTATTTTTTTCACATTTTATATTAATTTTTTTTAAATTCCTTAAATTTTAAAAAATGTCATATGGTATTACTTTTGTCTATAAAGGCAGGGAAGGTAACAAGAATGTAGGCTGGCCTAAATTACATAAAGTAACTGAGAAACAAATCATTCTGTAAGAGCAGAATAAAAATACTCTTTAAATATTTAGGAAACAAACAAACAAACAGGACCCCCGCATTAAAATTCTGGGTTGGATAAAATGACAGTGAAGTAGTGACAAGTGATTGGCAAGAGAATATAAAGAGGGTGTAACTTACAGATTGGTGAGAAAAATAGTGATAAACAGTGTATTTGGATACTACTTTAATCGCTATGGAATTTTAAATTCAAACTGACATGATCAGAGGTTGTGTGGTTGTTGCCCTAAAAGTAGAGGTTGATGTTCTGATTTACCACTATGCAGGCGCCCTTTGCTTGGCTCAGAACTTGGCTCGGCTCAGAGGAAAACTCCTTCTAGGGGAGCGGCGTATCACCCGTATGTTTGAATCAAATCTATCAGAATTCCAGTTTGCTATCATTTATGGATGAATGAGACTGTTCGTGGACCAATGGTCACGGAAGCAGTGTGCCCCCTGTGTGCAAATCCACTTGAGAATTCTTTTTGAATTAGGGTGATTGCTGAGCAGTGACTCAACAGGACCTAAATGGGTCAGTGTTGCAATGACTCAGGCTTAGGTATATGCATTTCTGAACGGGGGATTGAGATCCTTAAATTCTGTTGATTTATGCTCCACTTATCCTGGGTAGTGGTGGAGGGGATGGTAATCACTTTTATTTCAGTAGCTTATGTTAGCAAGGCTGATTAATCTTGTTGTATGATACATTACCTCCCAAAATGTTAATACACTCTATTAGGTTAAATTGGATATCATCTTCTTATAAGAGAACTTTTCCTGTCAGCTTTTGTTTATAATGCAATTATTTACAGCTCTTATAATACAATCTTTACCTACAGCTAACTCTAGTTGAAATTCTCAAAAATGCTGATAATAGTTGAATACTCATTTAAAGGTAAAATCAGGACAAAATTTGATTTTATAGATGACTTAATAAATACATTTCTGCTTGCTTAGTGTGTCTGGGTATTTAGGGAAGATGATAAATTATATCAAAACCTTGTATAATTTTTTTTTGTTCATGGTTTGAGTTATTTTGGAATTTAAACAAGGGGTTGACTTTATTAGGGTGTGGTACATATAATGTATCCAGTTATTGAAACATGGCTGTTTATTTTGTTGAATATTTTATTGCTTAATATTAAGATATATGATAGATTATATTAATAGTACTTCACTAAAGCAAAACAAAGGAACTAATTTGCTGACGTATTCCTTCAGTGAAAGTCTAAGGCACTGGGCAAATAAATTGTCATTGTGCTCAGCTTAACCTAAGGGTTTTAGAGGATCACAATATAAAGAATTTTCTCAAAATACAGATATCACAAAGAGATTAAATGATATGCACAAACAGCAGAATTATGGGTTACAGAGAAAATGTCTACATGTTTCCATAGACCAGAGGTGGCTACAGATGTGCACTATAATCTATACTTAGCTCCCGCTGCCATTTCATCCATAAATGTTAGCCATACTAAGTCATTTTCCATTCCTCAACAAAAATATTGCATTTCTAAACCATTTGCTTTAGTCACCTTTGCTTACAATTTTCACAACGACTCACTATTCTTTCTTCAAGCTGAAAGTTTCAGTTCTCTGAATTGTACTGACTCTGGGTAGAGATACGTGTCTATTCCAGATGTTCCCTCCCACCCAGAACCCTCTGTGTGCATGCAGTGCATTCCAGCACCAAGTGACTAAAAACTACTTAGGTGTAGAAGTGATCTTCCCCTTTACTGCTCCCCAGAGAACATTAAAATGTCTAATATATAATTTTTACTCATTAAACTAAATAAAGACAAGAATGAATGAACAGTATTACTAGTTCCCAGCTTCTCAGTTTTCAAGACTTGGTTGCATTTAAGCCATGTACCAACTAGTGTGGCATCCCTTTTGTATATAAGGGGTACATAAATATTAACTCCTCTTTGTCCTGTTCAAAAAATGAATTTAGGGAGATTAAAAACAAAAAATCAATGTGTGAAACATCACCATTTGGTTCAGAGTTGTGTGTTATATTTCAATACACTTTAAATATTCTGCCATGCAGCTGAATTTATTTCTAGTTAGTAGGAATTTCAAAACTATACTTTCACTTAATATGCACAGTATATAATATGTAAAGGAACCACTTATATTTTAATTGAATATGCAAAATCATAACTCTTAAAATATATTACATGGTATACTTTTTATCTCTGTAGAGTTTTTATTTATTTATTTATTATATTTGACATCATTTGTAGTCCCCAGGGAGTACCCACCACCACTTCACCGGTGCACCATCACGTCAGTCCCTTGTGCACCCTCTGGCCTCTTCTCCGTCTTTGCCCTCCCCCCTTCCTCTCCACCCCCCATCCCCATGGTCCCTTTGGTTTATCATGGCTTTTTGGTCTTGTTGAGTTTTTTTGTTTACTTTTGGTTATAATTGCCCAATTCCTTGAGCTTATTCTTTATTGTTGTTGTTTTAAGGAAAACTGTATAACTTCAAGTAAAGTATCTAGATGTATGTCAAAATTTTTAATCTATTTTGGATAGTTAAGAAGTTGGTAACCTTTGGAACTCATAAACCACAACCTATCAGTGACTTAACACAATGAGTATTTGTGGGGAAGCTATAATGTACGATGCAGTTTATTCTTATGATTTGACTTTTCCCATGTGATTAATAGGCACTAGCTTCATTTCTTCTAGTAGTTCTGCAAACATTTACTATTCTTAATTTTTAATTCCACTAGACAGAAATAATTTATAATCAGTCACCTATTTATTTCTGCCCATTGCTTTCATTTCATCTGCAGTTTTGAATTTACATTTAATTCCATCCACTGTATTATTCACATTAGGCAATATGTTTTTCAAGTTGGCTTATTTTTGGCTATTTCAAGTTGGCTATTTTTTGATATCTTATGCAGTTCTACTTAAGTTCTGAACACATGGAATGCAATCTAGCACCTGTTTAATGTCCATGCCTACTAATGCTGAAATCTGTATCAGTTATGGATCGTTTTAATTAACCTTTCTCCTTACTATGCATCATGTTTTCCTGCATCTTTCGTGTCTAGTAATTTGTTACTGGGTGCTAGTCATTATCTGACTTTACTTTGCTGTCTATTTTGTATTCTTATATGTAAAAATTTTATTCTGATATGAAGTCAAACTATTTGTAAATACTTTATTGGTTTATTACTGTTAAGGATCTGTTAGGCAAGACAAATGTTGACTATAACCCTAATGCTCCCCATTGCTGAGATAAAACTCTTCAATGTATTTTCTCGAGTCTCCCCTGGGTGATGAGGTTTCCCGCCCTAGTTTCTGGGAACAGTTACTGCTCCAGACCTTTTACCTCATGCGTTAAGTCATGAACTTTGGATCTGATTCTTTCGATGGTCTTCCTCTCTCATGGGTGATGTCCTTTCAGGTGTGTTCTCATCACTCCTGCTGTGAACCTTGAGTGGAGACCATGTGCTGGTGTGGAGTATCATTGCTTATGTTTATATACATTGTTTATATATTTTAGCCTTTTGGTTGTTTCAGACTGTTTGTTCAGAGCAGTGTATCTGGTCTCTAAGGTTCCACTGTGGCAGCAGTTAAATGTAAAGAGGCCAGAGTATGTGTCTACAAGTGAGCAATCCCACAGGTTAGTAAGTGGCACACCGGTGTGAGGTATCAGGGGGCTGACTGGGCTGTGTGATGTGGAGAGCTGGTGGAAGGAAGGCCAATGCCATGTTGGGTCAGCCTCCTAAGAGCAGACCGGTCATATATAGGTCATAGTGTGAGAATATATCTGAGGAACATAAAAATCCTATTGGTCTTAAAATATTATGAGGTTTTGGTTTATATTTTTGGCTTTATTAATCTATTTCCTCTATTTTAATTTTGCTTTTTTAGTATTTAGTTTTTTTCACATGTAAACATAGGAGTCTTAATTTTATATTCTCTCAGATTCAATGAGAGTCTTAAATCATCTATGATTTCTGATAGTTTTCCAAAGCACATAGTGTCAATATCTAAAACGAATAATTCTCTTTTAAAATTGTGGCAATTTTAAATTGGCCATTGATACTTTTATCACACTGTTATCTGTCTCCTGCTCTCCTCAACTCATAACTGTCCCATGCAATGGATTATGACAGAAGTTACCCCTGTGACTTTGAAGGGGAAGTCAAACAAGGCCAGGTAGCTCACACCTTCTTTGAGGTAACATTTATGCTGCCACCCTCAACTGCCATGGAAAACGTTTGACTTCCCTGAGTTGATATATTTGTGAGTGGTCCAGGCCACGTGGAAGAATCTTGTATAGATAGTTTGATGGAGAGTTCTAGCTAAATTGAACTTCTGTGTTATTATTGCCTGGATACTAAACATGTGAGAGAAACAGTCTCCAGATGATTTCAGATTTCATAAACTTCCAGCTGGGGCTCCAGGAATAGTGGAGAGGAGACAGTTATTTCTTTGGTTCCTTGTCCAAATTCCAGACTCACAGAATTCATGAGCATAATCAAATGGTTGTTTTGTGCCAGACATTTGGGAGTATTTAATTATAGCAACCGTAATCAGAAGAACAACTATGAAGGAAATTAGTAATACAAATTTACTGAATTGATACACTGTTCTGGAGAGCTCAATTTTCAAGAAAATTTCACCTTTTAACTAAAACTACAAAATTTATATTCAATTAAGATAACCTCACTGATAATCCTTAATTGCAAAAGTTAAATATTTATTTTTAATCTGTGCTAAAAACAACAGCTTAATGAGGGAAACAGTTTACATCCTGTGTAAGGTTTTTAGTGTCATAAACTTGCAAGACGTGATATGACTACTAAATGTAACATTGTGTTTTGCAGGAAGGTACAGGATTTACTCCGGTTATTAGGGAAGTTTAGAACAATTTCAGTGGGGAATTCATTAGAAAAAATAAAGTAAAATAGCATATTATCACACATTATAAGGATCTTATGAACAGTTGGTGCTTCGTTTTAAAAATAAGATGTTGTACAAAATAGTAAGAAGTGGATCAAGGAACAGAAAAATAGTTGCTTTAGCAAAATCAACAGGAGAGATTGACTATGTGTAAGCGAGTTTTCCAGACAGTTTTTACTCAATTGATGGGTTACGTATCTTTTTCACTGAAGTTGAAATATATTTTACAATCGTTTTCTCCAGAAACTTAACATGAAAAATAAATTTTAGATGTAATTCTCCATTAGTTACTGATAAAAAGAAAATATAGATAGAAAAAAAGATGATATGAAAGAAAAGAAACATGTTACATATGATACCATTGAAGTAGCTTTGTTTATTCTAAAAGAAAGATCCATTTAGGAAAACTTGAGTAATCGAATAACTAATAAAACAATACAAAACTACACTAAGATTTAAACAAAACAAAACTAAGATTTCCCACATGGAAATTTAAATTGAATTGTTCAATTCAATGAGTTTTTTGAGCCCACAACTCACAATTTTTAGATGTAGAATCACCTAAAACCTCAATATGATGGTAAAGAGTTGAAAACTTAGTGACAACCCTTCATAAACTTGTGTTTATTACTAAGTGACATTAACTTTCCTCAGTTATGTAGGTCAGGCCTTGAAATTATCAGTGCCAGTATGGTGGACCCCCTTATTTATGCACGTTTTCTCTTTGGAAAACTAGGTCTTTTTTATTTTTTTCTTGCTGGTTTGGATTTCCAGGTATGATGTTAACCTGCCGCATTCTCTCGCTTCCCCTCGCGACTATACAGCATGTAAGGCGGCAGTGGGGCTGCCTCGGTCAGCCTTGGGTGCACATAATGAGCTTTGATCTAAGCACCCCTTCAGGTTTTGAGTCATCCAAAGGCAGTTTATCTCATGCATCTTTTGAATCCCAGAGAATAAAAATAAATAAATAAAAACGATTTCTTTCACATTGAGGCACTCACAAAGGCATTTGAATGAGATGGGGGTGTTCAAATTCAGAATGCATTCTTTCTGCTGACTCCCACTACCTGCTTCTCTGTTTTACTGTTTTTTCCCCATGTATGTGGTCGCTTTCTAAAATATCACTAAATACAGATGTATTACTATAAATCTCTGAACTCTAGCTTGATTACGCTCTCACTAGAGACTGGCGAATGGGTTCTGTCTGGAAGGTAGTTTGCACAGCAAGAGTAATATAAATCAAACAAACAGAAGAATTGTATTTTTTCCCCTGCATGAAGTACAGGCTGCTCAGCATTCTTCCCCAAAGAGAGATTAAATATGTTAAATCACATGTACCCATTCTTTTAATTTAATTTATAATTAAAGAAAAGATATCTAAGTCCTGAGCCTGGGGGGAGCGGGAAGATTTATGCCTTCAGCATCTCACTGTTTTCTGTTGCCAGCCACCATTTACTTTCAGTCGCTTGAAACCTCTCTGGCGACTTGGGAGGCTGCTGTAATGAGGGCCAGAAAGGCTCTGCTTCACGGAGAAGACAGACACACGAGTCACATCAGAGAATTAACATTTAACAAGAGGAAGAGTTGAAAAGAGTTTGAAAACAAATTCATTATTCTTTTCATACCAGTAATAAAGCAGTAGCACTGCTGAACAATGATAACTTGGGGAAAGGCTCTCCACGAGAAGCAATTAACCAGAATGCTACCATGTACAAAAAACGACTACGATTGTTTTTATTTATCTGTAGACTGGCCATCAAATTTGTCAAGTAAAATAGGACAATTTTGAGACGTGCTTCTAGCACTTACACTAGGGCAGTAAGTGTAAACCAAGACTAGCCAATGTCATCAGGAAGCGTGCTTCCCACTTCTGCGAATCCGTGTGGTTTATGTGTAAGATCTTGAAAATGATATCACAGGCATTTTTCCATTTTTAAAGCTCTCTTATTTTATAGTATTGCATTAAAATGTACCTGAATTTGTTAAAACAAGCAAACCAAACATCTTTATTGGGCATTAACATAATTTACGTGAGAACTAACTGCAATAAACATAATTTAGTTATGATTTATTTGTCCATGTGATTATTTCCTCTGAATAATTTTCAGCAGCTGTCAATAGCATGACACAATTTCTATATATTTTGAATGCTTTTCCTGTACTTAAGCAAAATGATTTTTTGATTTTTGCAGTTGTGTTAATTTATTCCTAAGATTTAGATTTAGGAAAGATCATTTTGTAATGGTACTAGCAACACTCCAATAGGAGTGGAGTGAGTTGGGGGTGGGGGGCATTGTTGGTGAAGAAAAAGAGAAGGAGGGGAAAGAGAAATGAAAGAATTGTGAATTGTGGTCATTATGCAGAACTGAGACAAGTGGTTGGTCTCATAAATAGTCTCCCCTTTTGCCAATCTTGGGGATCCTTAATCTTCTGGAGTCTAAGTAACATCAAGTTCTTCAAATCTCCCTCATGTAGTAAGTACAAAAGTCTTGGGTGACTATTAAGTATGTGTCATTAGCAAGGAACAATGCAAATAAATCTCATTTTTTTGGTCAGTGTTCAAAGAGATAGAAGGCTCAAAATGAAAACTAGAAAGCTCATGTTTCTATTGTTCAGTATCCCCTAGTATCCTCCCATAAGGAGCAAAACAAGAACAAGATACTGTTCGCCAAGGGCCAAATGAATCTTTGCAACCTCACTCAGTGGCACTGTGGTCCAAGTATATTGAAAAAACAAAAAAACAAAAAATCAAAATTGAGCTTGGGAATAAACTACTCCTTTAGTCTTGTCCAGGGCATTAAAATTAAGATGTTCCCTTGTAGTTAACATATAATTGTGTTATGTATTCTCTGTGTTTTGACTGGATTGTTTAAGCCACTTGTATTTAATGAAATCACTCATATGCTTGGGTTTGTGCCCTCATTTTGCTATTCGCTTTTCTATAGTTAGTTATTTTCGGTGATTATTTTCCTACCTTATTTTACAGTTAATTGAATATTTTTCATATACCCTTTTAATCCCTCTAATTGCTTTTTAGCTATATGTCTCTGTTCTTTTTCATTTAAGTACTTGCTTGAGGGGTTACACTATGCATTATTAATATATCAGAATCTATTTAGACTAAATATTGCTCTGCTTCATGTAAATGTAAGAACCTTACAACACTACACTTCTGCTTACTGTTCATGTCATGGTGTGCTTAGCTTGAAATTTGCATGTATGTTTGTTGTAAACTACAAAATGCAATATAGTTTATTTTTTGCTAATCATTTGGGATTTTGCTTGGTTCTACGAATCTGCTTTTATTTAATATCTACTATTTTGAATTCTTTCTATTTCATTCATGATAGTAGTTTTATTTCTTTTTTAACTGATTTTAGAATGAAATTTTTACAAGATACATAATCCTGGTTACCAGTTGTTTTCTTGTTTTCGTTTAAGCATATTAAACATGTCACTCCCTGGCTTTTTGCTCTTTGTTCCTGAGAATATCTGCCATTATTAATATTGTGCTCCCACTGAAATATTGTCTTATCACAAGATTCTTACTTGTTAGCAAAGTGAATGGTGTGCCTTTTAAATTTATTAAGTTTCATGGATCTTCTGTAATTTTTTTTTTTTTTAGAGTTAGCAAAATAGTGATTCAAATATCATTTTGCCTTATTCTTGCTTCACTTTTCAGGGGAGATATATTAGTCTGCTTGTGTATTTTTCAGAAACCACTGAAGTATTTTACTTTTTACTCAGACTTTATGCTCTGTGTTCCTTCATTTTGAATAATACCTATTGAAATGTCCTCATTTTCAGTCATCCTCTATTTTTCTCTGTCCATTCTACTGTTATGATTTTCTAATAAATATTTAACTTTTTTTAATGATATAGAGAATATTTTAACTCACTTTCTTGTTTTAAGTGGTTTGAATGTGTGTGTGTTATATACTATAAGATGTTCAAAGGTACTATGTTTTTGTTTTTGTTTTTTTCTAAAATCTGGGTCATCTTAGGGTTGGTCTGTGTCAAACAGCACCCCTGCTTCTTTCTATGTCATACTACCCTGTTATAAGTAATTTTTATTTATTTTTATTAATTAATTTATTTGCATACGAGAACTGGGTATAGACCAGAAGTGGAGGGGGTGCAAGGACTCACCAGAGACAGAGCGGAGAGCAGAACAGGCAGATGGACTGAAATCCACTGCTGAGAGGATACCGAGAGGTCTGCTGCGCCCTATGGGTCAGCTCCCTGGCCGGGGATCGAACTCAAGCCATAGCAGTGATAGCACTGAGACTTAACCCTTAGGTCACCAAGGAGGCCCAGTAATTTTTTATTTTGAGTGTTTGGAGTGATCTCATCATGACCATGTCATCTCTTAAATAAAATTGTAGGAGGAGAGATCATTTTCCTTCTACCCTTTGGTGCTCTTGGCTGAGACACTTAAAGATCTGGGGTCTGGAACTTCAAAGGGAAGAAGAACACAATTTACAGAAAATGGAAAAAGTAAACGTTTGGTAACACATGTTTGTCACTCCATAAAAAGACAGAGAAGACTTCAACAGAGAGGAGGTGCGCGCCCTGTCACACCTCACCCCTATTCTCTGTAGGTTTTCTCTGACTTCTTGGGGCAAAACCCTTATCTAAGCTATTTTAAGCACTTAAGGGGAAGGTGAAGAAACACTTATTGAGTCTGTTGAGTCCTAATTACCTTGAGTGCAAAGCAATCTCCATACCAAAGTGGCATGTTTGGGGGTGGCCTATATTGCATCCCTGCAAGACCTCGCAGGTTATACACACAGGAAAAGGGTGCCGACGGTGCATGTGAAATCCCGCAGGCTCAGATATTGTTGCTTGCGTTGCCACCTTCTGTTAGAAGTCTTTGTACTTGGTCAAAGTAACAGAAAATGTTCACTAAGAAATGAAGAATTCACATTTTGCTACTGTTAGACTTTGGTCTGTTACAGAGCGATTTGCTAACAAACAGAAAAATGGTAACAGAGTTACTTTACCAATATTTTAGTTAACACATTTAAATATGCTTCATACATAGAGAACATTCTCTTAATACTTTTAAATATATACCATTTTCATAAAGAAAGAGTCTAATTTCAGGAGGATAAAACCAGCTTTGCAAAATGACATTTCAAGGGAGCATACTGTTTGAACTGGTCTGTTTAGTTGTAGCAAAAGGAAGTCTCCAGCTGATCCCTTTGATTTCCCTAGCTGGTTTGTTTGATTACCCTCATATGGATAATGCAGAAACCATATGGGGGGAATTTACTCCTTTCGTATTTGCAACTAAAACCTGCTGGGATGCTTAGATGGTACAGCTTATAAGCAAACAAGAGGGAAAGTCACTTTTTTTTTTATTTCAGGGCAAGTAATAAACTTTGTAAAACTCAAAATGAAAAGAAAAGCTTTTAGGAACACAATGAAATCTTACTCAAAGATATTTAGCTTCTTTAGTTTGATTCTTAGATAGTTTGGCTCTTTGTTAATGGTTTACGAACTATCTAATTTCTTTCCTGCATTTGAAAATATTTCTTCACAAGACTAATGGAACCTTACAAAACATAATCTTGCTCTTTTGCTATAGTTCATGCCCCCCCCCATGTGATCAATGATACAGGGTATGTAACGGTAATAGTCCATTCCCAGCTAGCGGCCATGACTTCATTCAAATATTAATTCACAAATTTCATGCCTAGTAGACTCATAAGTGTCTTAGGTTTGGGGGATGCTTGACGAACAAGAAAGAAATGACAGTCTCTTTATGGGTGTGTGCGAGACAAAGGTAAACATGATTTGAAGTAAAGTCAATGCTATAGAGATAACAGATTAAAAATAAAAGATCATAACTAGGTTTGTGATGTCTTGACATCAACTGGTCCTCTAATGCTTCGGTTAAATCTTGACCTTAGCTATACTGAGTTGGTGCAGACCCCAGAGTTTGGGGGCGCAGTCTCAGAAGACTGTTCCCACTTTTGCAAACCAGTGGTAATTCTCTCCGTGCTTCTGATCAATTGACTATTAGTTGGCAGTTCTCAGAGACTCTCTCTTTAGGCAGAATAATTTGCTTGAGCATCTCACAGAAGTCAGGAAAACACTTCAGTTGTGTTTTATGGTTGATTGTAAAGGATGGATCTCAGGACATACAAATGGAGGAGACGCGTGAGGCCAGATACGGGTTCGGGGGAGGGGGGTAGGGCCTAGAGCTGCCCACGTCCTCCCAGACACACAGCCCTCCTTGTGCATGCATTGCACTCCCCACGCACACGCTCTGGGCCCTGCAGGTCTGACGGAGGTTTTGTTGTGAATCCCCATGATGGGCAAACCACTGTCCACAGTGACTGACCTCAGTCTGCACCTCACTTCCTTCCAGAAGGCTGAAGCTAGAAGTCCCAACCTTTAACTTATGATTTAGTCTGTCTGAGGCCAGCCTCCTCCCCTCCTGAGGTGCTCTGGGGCTTCTGCCATCTCATGCGCACACAGAAATGCAAGTTTTTAGGAGCTCTGTGCCAGGGACAGGGACAATGACCAGTGTGTCCCCCCAGATGATTATTATACCCAGTAGACTAGGAGATGTAATTTCCCAAAGGGCCAGCAGGAAGGTCCTTTCTCACAAGGACCTTGAGCAGATACTGAAATACTGTAAATGTATTTACAGTACAATGATGTCTCAGTGACGAACCTTCAGAGGTCACGAAGCGAGGCCGACAAGACAGGCCTGAGGCGCGTGCAGGGCACAGTGGAAGGGGGTGTGTGCAGCACCACCAGTCAGGGCCAGCGCTACCGGCCAGGGTCTGGTGGCAGTGGCCACAGGCGTTTTCAGCAGAAGAACAGCTTGCTTTGAATGATGTGAAAAGATCACGCTGACTCCTCTGCAGAAGTGCATGATGGGTCACAGAACAGTGGCGTGCAATCATTCTTTTTTATTTTTTTATTAAACTTATGGACATACGGATTTGGCATTTGGGGAGATTTGAATAATGGAAACAAAACTTTTAGCTGAGATGATAGTTCCTCTGGGAAGTCGTCCCTGAATTATTATGCAGAGTTAATGGTTTTCTTCTCTGGGCCCACAGAACATCATTTTCAAATGTCTACTAAAAATAGAACCTACTGCATTTTTATGGTTATTTGATTGTATGTCTACAACCACCATTAGGAGGCTAGAAGGCCCGGAGAACTGATTCTGAGTTTGTACATCTCTCTGCCTAGAGGTTACTATATGTAGGTAATCAATAAATTTTATAAGACATGTCAATGGACCCACACTCTTAAATGTTTCTTGTGAGACTTAAATACCCAGAATGCCATCCGGCTTGCTTTATCATGAGATTTTTTGCATAAAGAAGACATCTTTTACAAATATTTTAAATATTTCATTTAGAGCACATATTGACATTTATATCATATTATTCAAGAGATGACTTGGACAGTAACAACTTCTTTTTCATCATGGAACATTCCAACAATTTTATGACCTTTATGTCCAAATTTCCTTTCCTATGGTTTTAATTCAACATATTGTAGCATAGGAAAATGAAGTCTCTATTTTATACCATATGGTTGTCTTCCAACAGCAGTCAAAAACTAGTAAAAATCTGAAGGAGAAAAAAGTAACATATTCCATCCCAGATAGTATTATTCTGTTAGCACTTGCTGAGAAATAAACAAACTTAAATAAGAGATCTTGCATAGTCAATAGAGAATGCAGAAAATAAATATTATTCTGTTCTTGTGCTTTATAACCCCGTAAAACTGCAGGGTTTTCTTTCTTCATCCTAAACCATACAGTACTATTTAACTTTTTATAAAAGTAATTAAAAAACAAATACAATGTGGTACTACTTGATAATATGAAATAGGTGATTATAATTTGTCACAGGCATGTTCCAGGTACTCATTTAAATACTAATTTATATACATACCCATTTGGAAATTGTTTCAGTCTTCAGTTTTGCATTTACATTTAAACAAAAAAGAAATCATCTGCAATTTAAGAATTATCCATTTAAGTATTTCTCTAAAGCTTATACTTGCAATATTTACAAAGATGATTTTCACCTTAAGGTTTAGAAGCAATTTCTTTCTTAAGACCATGGCTCTTAAATTTCTTATAAAATAGTTACTTGTAGCTATTAGAAAGCAAAAATCCGCCACCGCACAATATGTCTCTTTTGACAAAAGATTAATTTTGTGGGAGGAGCGCTGAATACCGGTAGAGGTTGCTCTTGAGAAGTCTGTGTCCACGTGATCTTCCCCGAGGATCAGCACTGGACAGCCTGATCTCCCTATTCCTCGATGGAGAAGAAAAAACTTAACCTGTGCAGTTTCGTCTCCTGCCCTGTCCCTGGAGACCACCTGAACTGACCTTCTTTTCACCTTGTCCTCTGGGGCCTTCTGTCTGGGCCTCTTCAAGGTTGTGTCTGAAGCCAAGGAGGCCACTTTCTCATCTTGCTGTGTGTCTCCACGTACACAGCACATAGACGTGCTATTGTTCAGCTTCCTTTTTGTCTTTTTACTCTTATCAACCTGTCTGATGTTTGCTGGATGATCTGCCAGCCTGGAAGAAACGAGACGGAGACAGGATGATTTTCTAGTGCCCCGTCAGCAAATAGCTTTGCTTTTTTTTTTTTTTTTAATTTATTTATTTATACACACAAGCACTGGGGTACAGGCCAGAGGTACAGGGGTGAGAGGATTCACCAGAGACAGAGCGGGGAGCAGAACAGGCAGATTGACCGAAATACCCTGCTGAGGAGAGCAGAGGGAGACAGGAGAGGTCTGCTGCACCATGTGTGTCCCCTCCCTGGGCAGGGATCGAACTCGTGCTACAGAGGCTGCAACTTGCTTCATAGTGTGTGGCTTAACTCACTGTGTCACCAGGGAGGCCCAAATAGCTTTGCTTTTTAAGGACAAGGTGAATATAACACTCTCAAGTGTCCCCAGCACTTCTAAATCTATTTTTTTCCCAAAATCACCAGTGGTGCAATAAATATGTCTATGATGAATTTTTGATAAATTAAGAGAAATATATTTTGAAGAGACTTTAAAATATCCTTCAGCACATTATTTATTTTTAAAAAAGCATTCTTGGATTAGTGGATTAAATTAGTTCTGACTCTTATTATTACAGTTAAATAACAGGTAAAGTTCCTACTGGCATATGTAATTCTTGTAACACCTTGTGGTTGGAACAAAACAGCATTTAAGAAAGTGTGTATTTTTAAATCACACAAATCTAGGTCAGAATGGAAGCTCCCACTAATAAAGGGCATTTAAATCTATCAAATCTATTTACATAAATGCTTCTCAGTTGTTTTTAATTCATTGCTTGGCAGGAAGTTAAATATAGAAGTTGCAAGCCTTCTAGACACCAGAACACAAGAGGATGACAAATTTTAGGTTTTCCTATAGCTTTGAAGAAAAAAATATCATTGTCTATTTTCAAAAAAAATGGAATCGTGACTGGTCAGTTATCACACTTACTCGATGTTATTTTAAATTAAACAAAAAACATTAGATCTATTCTATTTGCTTATTTTTAGCTGAGAAGCCTTCAGGCAGAGTATAAATTAAACTGTTGCTTTCTTTAGAAGGACATTTATTTCTTGAGGCTTATCGACATTGGTCTAATTTAGTTTTAAGCAATGGGGTCACTCAGTTGAAATCACATGGTTTGTTTTTGCATCTTGTTCTGGAGGGGTTTACCTCACGAGATTAAGAAATCAATGCGTAGAGTAGGTATTCAAGCTTATTCTCTCCCCTGAGACCAAGAGAGCTTATACATTTCTACTTAGTGAAGCCTGCTGAGAGGGCCAGGCAGTTACTTTTACTTCAAAGCGATTGTAAAGAGCCCTCTGAAGCAGTTCTTCCCCAAGGCACAATTAGAGTGATTCTGGCCCTCTGCACATAACTGCTTTTAATCACCTTGAAGTGGCTGTAATTATTTCTTCCTGACCACTGTCGGGCCAGGGCCACAAAGGTTGGAGGAGAGCCTCAGTGTTCTCTGCAGCATCCCAGCCTCACAGCACCTGGCTCTCCAGCGCAGCGGGGCACCCGGGCAGAGAAGACAGACATGGCCATCTGGGCCACGGAGGGATCAGACCCAGCACCCAGGATGCATAATTCCCTTCCTTAATCTCATCTGAGGCTCGGCAGATATCAGCAAGAATATGCCTAAATAACCCACCAGACGTTCGGAGGTTCTAAGTCTGTTACTGTCCCCAGCAATTCCTTTCAGAACAGTACAAATGTGTTCACGTGGCATAGAACATTATTTTTTAAACAAACAAAAAAAATCTACCTTCATATAATTAACAGGTCAAAATAGCTGAGGGCTACTTTTATGCCTTTAAAAACACAATTCAAAATTCCCTCCGCATTTTTTCCAGGCCGTATGCAGTTGCTCGGTCACGAAAGATCGCACCACCTAAGTCACGTGCGTGAGGTTTCCACAGTTAGCCAGCACTAAACTGGAACTTTATTTTGCATGCAAAAACACCAAGAAAGTCGTGAGTATCAACAGTGCAAAGGTTGAACGGGTGTCCCGTTTGTCGTCATAGGAGGACGCGTCCCTTTATCCTAGAAAACGTTACCATCCAGCAAACAGCTCTTCGACTTCCGAACGTTGCCGTTCATGACTTAATGCATGCGGTTGCTTCGGTGTCTTTCATCCCTCTGCCTTGTTCTCATTGTGTCAGCACGGCTGAGGCAGGAGCTTTGCAGTCAGGCCTGCCGCGCCTCCGTGCCGCTAAGTCGGGTGCCCGCGTGCGGCTCTCGCCTTGACTTGCGAGGCTGGCAGTGTCGCTAATTCCGCCCCTCGTGAAATCCCGACACCAGGCGTACCTGGGGTTCTTCACGGCTGCTCCCCGTTTCCTCTGTTCATTTCCTTTCATCTCGGTAAGCCTTAGCTCTGCGCACCCTCAGGATTCGCTCTTGACTCGAACTATCGCGGGGTAATAAGTTACCGCGCGATGACTTAAGGCAGGTTTCACGGTTGCCCGGGATCCGGGGTCCTTGGGTGGGTGCTGCTGGGGCCAGTTTTAGCAGCTTGTTCACTAACGGCGCTGGGCGGCTGCAGGAGGCCTCGGGGAGTCAGCCCGGCCTGGGGGTGGGGGGGTGGGGGGCAGAGGAGGCCCCCAGCACCCAGCCCGCCCGCCTGGGCTTGTGCCAATGGCAGACACAGCTTCTGAGGGGAAAGCTGCAGGTGGCCAGAGCGCCCAGCTCTGAGCACAGCGACTGTCTTCACCCAGGAGCTCATCGAGACGGCGCCAGGGAGCTGGTGGGCAGGCCCCAGGACAACCGGCTCCCCGTGGCGGGCGTGCAGGGGCTCAAGGGCGGGAGGCAGCGGGCGCAGGGCCCTGAGTCCAGGCGGGGGCTGCGGCTGTCCCCGACGGCTCAAGGTGTCGCGCTTCCCCGCAGGTGTGTGCGGGCGCCGCAGGTGTGTGCGGGCGCCGCAAGTGTGCAATCCGAGGCCCTGTCAGGCCGGGGGACGCAGGGTTGACCAGGAGGGAGCACGGTCGGAAGGCTGGGCCTCCCCAGGGGGGTCCAGATACACTTCTCTCGGATGTGGCCGCCCATGTCGCCTGGACTGTCGTGCTAATGGGTCCCAGAGGCCCTGGCGGCTTCCAGAGAAGCGGATCAGTGCCTTGAGGAACCGAGATCGCCAGGTCGGGGGTCTGCTTCAGACACAACCTGTATTTATATACATACATATACATGCATGCATACATACATATGTGTATGCATGTATATGTGTATATATGTATATGTATATATATATCTCACAGAAGCTATTTTATGGCAGACAGCTGATGTAGGCAGCTTTGCATAAGAATCCATTCCCTCCCAGTCTTGGGAGACTCCCCCTCACCCTCTGGCCCCACCCCTACCTCTCACCACCCCTTCCTCTACCCCATTCTTTGGTTAGGATGTAAACGCCTTCTGTCTCATTTACTCCACAATGTACAGCCTCGTAGATTTTCCATCTATATGGAATTAAATTTGGTCTTTTGTCCCTACTAATCTCTCTCCTGTTAACTTGTGTCTTTGGCCAGAAGGTTAGGGAAAGATTTCCTCTTCACTACACCTCAGTTACATGCTGGATTAATAAGACTCTACTTCATCTAAATTTGGGGTGTTGGACATTCTGTAATAAAGACCCACAGAGTCTGTTGTAAATATTGCATTGATTTCTTCAAATCGTTATTTCTTGTCTGCCTACCATACCTCCCACCGTGAACTACACTAAGGGAACCCACCTGCCATGAGTTCAGTGATGTATGCCTTAAAGTCAGGAGCCAGAAATGTCTTGGCAGATAAAATTACTTGGCAGTTTCCATGGAAGAAGCAAAGCCTTTTATAGAGATGTCCTTTTCAGGTGACACACCTATATGCTTATCAATAATTACTAATAAATTCAGATTATTTAATGCATTCTTCTTCTTTTATATATTTCTTCTTTGGGCAGAGTTATGATAACCTTTACTAATAGAGTATTATTTCAAACCACAGAGTCATAAAACATTTATGAGACTATAATAAAAGGTTCACTCGTTTTACCCCAACTTCAGATATGCCTGGTTCTTTAATTTGAACAGCCTATTTACATAATCATGCCCATATTTTACCACTAATTGTCATGCAGATAATTTAAAACTTGAGGAGATAAGAGGACCTCAAGAAGTTTTCTATATATTACCCACTTTCCTGTCAATATTCCCTTAATCAGAGAAGAGAAAAACGGAATTTCCGCCTCTTCTATTTCTCTAAAGGAGAAAAAGGATGCATCCTGAAAAAATCGTATATTTTAATATTTATTACTATGACTGCCACAATGTCTTCATTTAAGTTTTAGTTACCCTAAGTTCCTTTTACTGTAGTTTGAGTGTGTGTCTTATTCTGTGACCTTCAGGAGAGGGGAAGGTCAGTGTGAGATACTTACTACAAAGGCTGATGACTGGGGCAGGGCGCTGATGGAGGAAACTAGAAGAGAGAGAAGAGGGAGGGACGGGACAAGAGAGGGAGGAGCGACTTTGGGTTTCTGCCCTTTTCAAAAAAATAACTTTAAAGACATCACTGTGTATCTCCTTCCTGGATATTCTTTTAACCTCTTGGAACTTGATTTGATTACCTAGTCATCTCCTCTAATCCTTAATGATGCAATTCCAGTGCAGCACAAGCAAAGATTATCTTTTATTGTGGAAATAAGCTCATTGCTCTTGGACACTGGTTGCCATCACATTGATAGCTAATGACAGACTGACTGATGGACCCGTGCGGATGACGGACACAGAACTAAGTCATCCATTTAGAAGCAACCACTTGCTATGAAGCACCAGTGAACAGACATGACCTGCCTGTCTTGAAAGAAGAATGCAGAAATCCCAGGTTTTATTGTTTTGTTTTGCTTTCATTTAAAGTCTACTGTTGTCAGCAAGTGACATAGTTAAGCCACCCCGCCACCAGGCTTGGAGTTAGCCTTTCTAGGAGAGTCTGACAGTCCCTGTTATCCTGGGTTTTAGTTGCTCGTGTTCAGCTAGGGTCCAAAAACATTTCTTGTGTGGCTTCAAATAATGGTCTCAATGATAAGATTCCGTTAAATAGCATGGGAAACAGGCCCTTGCTGCAGAATTACATGCACCCCCAAGGATGAAAGGTCACTGTTGTAGCCACATAGTTCTTCTTAAGAGGGGGTTCTGGTTTTCATCTGTACATTTAAATCTTCTGTTTCATAAGTCACCATTGTCCTGAAGCTATGGTTGGTCTCTGTGCAGAGGGGGGGCAGGTGCTGGCTCTGCATCGAGCTGCTGGTAGCTAAAGGCAGCATTTTGGCCACGCAGAGGCTGGACCCGACAGCTCAGCTCTTCACTGTTGGCTCCTGGGTCTCTGGTGGGGGGAGCAAGATTCATCCCCAGGCATGGGCTTCTAGATGAGTGCTCTGCAGGACAGCGGAGAGCCTGCTCTGACCTGAGCCCTGCCAGACGACGCTGCTCTCTGCCCACTAGACCAGGAAGTAGGGTTCCAGAATATTCACAGTATGTTCACACTCAGAGTGAGGTATTTTGAGAGCAATAGAGAGAGAGGGGAGGAGAGAAGGGGGAGGAGAAAGAGAGAGGGAGGCCATGTTTGTATAACTTTTAGTATAGGCTGTCATTATCATTGTTCCGTTTTGTATTAGCTGTGTTTATTGACCTCTTTTGTGCCTAACTTATCAATTAAACTTTATCACAGGTATGTCTGTATAGGAAAATATCATGTAAGGGGCTTAGTATTCTCAGTTTCCGGAATCTACTGGGGGTCTTGGAACATACACGCCACCAAGGGGGGGGGGTGTCTGCTGTATTAGGCATATTGTTATGTTAAAAATATATCATTAGGTTAAATTTGAATTGAATATAAATTTAGTAAAGTTGAGATGTATAAATCAACATCTATAAATGCCTATTCTTTGCAGAAAATGTCATCTCTAGAAAGACAGATGGAAGATGTCTGAGGGTGACCTTGGCTCAACTAACAGACTTCACATTCAAAATATCAGACTCTTGTAAAAGCCGTATATACACAGATACACACACAGCTCCGAGAAAATGAAACCACCAAACACATCACTCTGATAAACTATTCTGAGTAGATCACTAAACTCAGCAGTATTTATCTTACTAAAATGGTATTTTCTTAAATACCTCGCTGTGCCCTGAGATATCAAGTAGATTTTTGTAAAAAGTAATTATGGACCTAAGTGATTGAACTTCCCTTAAGAATTTCCTATCTGTCAAGGTATTAAGTCTCTCAATCCATGAGACAGATGGTGTTTTAGTTTGAATGTAAGCCAATTTTGAAGGGAAGAGAACATTTACAAAGTTTCAAACTGTTTTTTTTTTTTTTCCTGAGGTAGAGGAGAGCTTGCAGAATAGCTATTAAAAGAACTTTGAATTCTCTAGTACCCACAAGGCTTCTGACAGTGTGCGAGTGAAAGTTTCCCTCCCATTGAGCAATTCTGACACTAACTACATAGATTCACTGCAGACCCACAGGTTATGAGCACAGTCCCATGAGGCTCCTCCCCCACAAACACACACTTCTGTCACCAAACACACACTTCTGTCGCCAGTCACGAAAAGGGGGTCCCCAGGTTACCCACACTCAACCATTTGCCATAACAGTTTACAGCATTCAGGAAAAAGTCTATTAAAAATTATCTGCTTATTATAAAGGTAAATGTAGAACGAGCCACATGGGAGAGATGTAAAGGCAAGATACCAAGAAAGGCGTGAGTTTAACAGGGCTGCACCAGGTCTCAGTGCGCCCACCAACCAGACGCGCTTCAAGCCCCATCATTTAGGGGTTTTATGGAGGTGTCATTTGTAGGCACGATGACTACGTAATTAGGGACTGCGGCTGGCTAGATCAGCTTCAAGCCCCTCCAGCCTCCATGAGACTCCCTAGGCTGAGGGCAGTCCCACCTTGACCTTGTGTCTCTTATTTAAGTGCAATGTTTTATAACATTATACAGGCTTCAAGTGTCCAGGTTCATAGGCCAACATCCATCTATACTATTGTATGTTCGCCACTGGAGGGTAAATTTCCCTAAACGGGTCAGATCAGCTTTGCTAGAGTGGCCTCTTCCACGAGTCTCTCGGTGTGGGAGTGAAGGGTCTGTTGAGGTTCGTGAGCCTGTTGACGCCTGTTACTGTTACTTGAAGAATGCAGATGGGATTGTTCGAAGACCAGTGAAGACCCTGCGAGCCAAGAGAAGCTCGTCCTTGTCTCGGTCATTTGCCCTTTTCCTAACATAAGAAGCATCATTGCTATCGCCTTGGCTCACTTACCTGTAACCGAGAAAAATGTGGTCTCAGGGCTCCGTCCAGGTTTGCCAGTGAACACGTCCTCTCTACTGAGAAGCCCAGCTGGCCTGTCTCTCACCAGGTCGTCTGTCTCTCTCTCGCAGATGCATATTAAATAATAACTGGAATGTCATATATCCCGGTAGTTACAGGTGAAACTCAGATTTGATGTTCAAATGATCCCTTATCCCTTTTATAGTAAGCATTTTCATCATGAAATATTCAAACCATGTCCAATAGCTATGGTCCTAATTAGTTTTTGAGAAACTTCTAAATTTCTAAAGTTAACCATTAAGAGTTGCAAATTATATAACTGATAGAATATTCTTAAAAGTCACATTAGTCATCTCTATTGACATCTATTGACTTAGAATGGAATCTCAATACCTCAACATTTTCTCTGTTGATAATTGGGTGACATGGACTTGATTTGTGTTATACAAATTATAATAGTCCCCTCTCTTTAAGACTTTACATGAATCCTTTTAAAATTGTATCTCACTGAAGCTTACTCTTTTGCAGTGAAAATCCAGTGCTGCGGAAGGCAAACACACATCACTGTAGTAATAACATTGCGGTAGCATCACTGTCTTTTTCTTCTAGAAAGTATTTTCCTAATAAAAACGATGCCATGCATCTCTTCCAATTCAAAGTGTGCATTAAAATGTGTCCTATGTGTATTTATATGACACAACACCAGTGAGACAAGTCTCAGACATCCTGTCTTAAATGCATTCTTAAAAATACCCCTGAGAACTAGGTCTTTCAGGGTGCTGATTTAATTTCAAAATGCATTGATTTTCTTGTTAACAATACCAGGAGATTCCTATGGAAGTTGTGTTTTTTAATTGACTTTGGGGTGCCATTGTCTAACCTTTTACAGTTACCCACAATGCATGGGTAAAGTG
The DNA here is from genome assembly GCA_019455555.1 of Galemys pyrenaicus. Classification (NCBI taxonomy): domain Eukaryota; kingdom Metazoa; phylum Chordata; class Mammalia; order Eulipotyphla; family Talpidae; genus Galemys; species Galemys pyrenaicus. The sequence goes on along the minus strand of JAGFMF010011798.1, from coordinate 2,529,038 downwards.
CATGAACCAAGGACTCATAAAATGTGTATCAAGTTCAAGTTCCTCTTAACAGACAGAGCAATATCTGTGTAAACTAGTTGTATGGTTGTTGGCGTCGGCTGTCAGTTGATGTTCTCATAGAGGCATCTATCTATATGATCTGATTTACAGGTCCACCTGGACAGCTCTAGGCAATTAGTAGTACAAGTTCTTTTCATCAAATACACCCTTGACTTCTTGTCAAACTACCCACACCACGTTGTTAGCGGTTGTGCTGCTGTCTTGACAGATTCCCGGCCTGGGATCCTCCTGTCATCTCATGTCAATGACTTCTCAAGTTTGGAAAGAAGGGTGCTGGCTTGCTAGGTGTGGGTTGTTATAGCCAGAGAGAAAAACATCCTAACATCACATTTCAGAAAAACACACTTTCTTGATTTTCAGTGGTTAGTCGAAGTTTGCTCTTAGTAATTCTCACTATTAGTTAGTTTGGGCAAAACCACTGAGTGTGAGGGCTTGACTTGGGTTGAATGGCATCCCAAGATATCCCATGAAGACATGGCATCCCCGACAGTCCACTGCAGTCCTAACCTGTACCCGTACACCTAACTCTTCACAGGTGACTTTGGAAGTAGGTCCTTTGCATATGTAGGCGTTAAGGGAGGTCATTCAATGGGTCCTAATTCAATATGACTGGAGCATACCCAGAGAAGTATGTAGTGTGATGACAGAGTTGGAGATGGAAGAGTTGCAGTTAGAAGCTAAGGGCTGCTGGTCAGACCAGAACCACAGCAGAGCTGGGTGTGGTTCCACCCAGCGTGGCAGGGGAGCGTGGTTGTCTGACACCTTGATGTCAGACCTCCAGCCTCCAGAACTGCGAAACACCACCATGTGCTGTTTCAAGTCACCCAGTTAGTGTCACCTTGTCCTAGCAGCCTTCGGACATTACTGCAGGAGGCAAAGGCATCATCCGCTTCAAGTCAGTGACACGATGAACTTATGGTACTTGAAAACAAGAAAATCTAAAGTGTACATTTCTCAAGTGATGTAACACATTAGCTTTCAATCATAAATTGAGGTTGATAAACATTTCTTCTGTGTTTGCCTTGTATATTTATTATTCTTGAGGGAGACAGGCAGAGAGGCAATGAAGAGAGCAAAGGGAAAATAAACAGAAATCTTTGTGATTCTCTTAATGAGTTAAGAACTTAAAAGAGATATTAGACATCTAAGTTGTTAAATATTGTACAAATCAGAATTACAAATTGCTTAATAGCATGCTGTTGAGGAATTTCATTTAAGTGAGTGATGGAGTACAAGAAATATTTCAAAGAACAAAAAGCAATGGGCATGAAGTTGTGCAGATCAGTGGAAAACATGACCAGGAATGAAAGGAACATAGTTTGACAGTAAGTGTCATTTCTTAGGAAATGATGACAACACTAGAGTATTTCTTGCATGTAAGCTCTTGTGTTTGTGACTTATTTTCTCTAAAGAATTAGGTCTTTAGACATTCTGCGAGGGAGAGAAGAAAAGGGATCAAGACGGGGGAGAGAGGAGCACAGGAACTAGGGTGTCAGTTCATGGGTGAACTGGTGGTAGGAATTTTATAAGGACTACATGATGATGTAAACGATATCAATAAACAATAAACTGTATTTTTAAAAAAGAATTAGATCTCTAATAACACACATGCCACGTAGGTCATGTATGATGCACAGGTACACCACATCTGTTCATACGGATACGTGAGAAGTGGCAGCAGAGAGAAGCAGACGCCCTGGTTGTCTATCCATGTGTGTTGGTCTGGCTGATGTGGTCCAGGGGGACTAGTCCAGCTGGACAATGAGACCACAGCATATGGGCATGCACTCATCAACCTACCTGTGCGGACAGTCTTTGAAACAGCTTCATCTTCTGTGCCGCCATAGAAATGGTGAGAAAAGATGAAAAAGGAAAGATCATAATAGAGACACCTCCATAAATAGCTTAACTGATTCTGTTTAATGTTAACTGTCCCAGCCATGCTGTGCGGGACCCTTCAGCATTCAGAGTTCACGGCTCTGTGTCTGAAGACAGCTGGAAACCACTGGACGCTGAGGCCACGCTGGCCCTGCCCACACATCCTGACAGCGCTCATCTGCTGCCACCTCTGTAGCCACGAGCCCTGCCCTGTTGTCACGGGCGAGGTGGAGGCACGAGAGGGCAGGTGGGGTCTCCCCAGGCTTCTGGAAGTCTGGGCTTGGAGCTGCCAAACCACCACTTTTGTGTCTGTCACTTACCTAAGATGGATTGGAAGGGTACCACGAACACCAGGCTCAAGGAAAGAAGCTTTTTTTTACTGTGAGAAACGGCATGACGGGATGAAGAGCGTGTTGAAGAGAAGGATGAAGAGCCGTGGCCATCATTTCAGTCGACTCTCAGCATCCAGTTAACTTCTCCCACTGCTCCCTGGAGTCTCTCCTGTGATCTTACTTAGTTGCCATATAATTTATAAATGATTTCAGTAGCTGGCAACCTATGACAGTAACTGCAAATGCAATTAGTTTTCAGTTTAGTTGCGTAAATCAGTTTGAGGAACTTATATGAATCTTCTCCTCATTCTACAGTTGAATATTAAAGAAATTGCTTGTCTATCCTGAAAGGTTGAGGGAAGTTGGCCTTCCCACTGGAGGTGTCAGTGTGACCTTGGAAGGCCCTTGGGACTCACTAGCTCTTCTCTTAAGCCAGCACGCCCCACCCCACTCAGACTTTTGCACGACTAGGAAATAAATTTATGGTGATATTTAAATGTATTCAGTCTGTTGAAATTAGAATATTTTGACTATTGGAATATTTTCTGTGAAAAATCCAGTACCGTCGTATATTAGTCTAGGCTGTAAAATGACAATCTCAGCTAACAACAGGCAATCTGCCATCCCGGTAAGTCTCCCCTTTGTCTGGATTTGATCCATCACTTTTGCCTGGCGCCCTCACCAATGTGCCTTTTTTTAAAACTCATGATAATTTTTCAAATGGCTCATTAGACAGATGTTTCCAGATGTACAGTAACGTTTTTCTAACTAACATCTGGTTGGCAGAAATTTTATGAAATCAAGTTCTATTAGCACAGGTATCCTTTCATCCATGTTTCCTTTAGTAAAAGAGAAATATATACATTCTATTCCATATTAGATCAAATCTGGTCAACTCTGGTCATTTTTTTCTAGTGATTATGTATTCTCATCACTACAGAGCCGATCATTGAGAATGGATGTTCACAAGTAAATGACATGTTTTCCCAAATAAAATGTGATATGAAGATTAAAAAATACTTTCCCAACTCAAACCCTTTCCACTTCCAGCTGCATAAAAAATTCTCTACAGCATCATCCACTTACTTATTAAAACAACATTTTTGAGGCCTTGCAATGTGCCAGGCTTCTGCAGAGGGCCAACAATTGTGGACAGGCAACTTACCTATTTGTGTATGTGTGTGTGTTCTGCTTACAGTTGGTTTCTAAAATGAGCAACACACTTTTTTTCACCTTGCTTCATGTGGTGGTTGAATTACCTGCTTTTCATTGTCAAAGGTCTCTACTCTTGTGCAAATCATGTGAAAATGCTGAGTTGTTCTTCATCATCTTATCAGTTCACAGTGTGGTGCTGGGGTGTGGATGTAGTGGGTCCTGGATAAGCAACGTATAAGTGTACTCCTGATGGTGCTTGTAAGTAGCTGCTTACATGTTGGTCTTCTCTGCTACATGAGAGCTGGAAGAGTTTTCTTTTCCATTTTTGCATAAAATTTTGAATTCTTAGCTAAGTATCTCCGATAGTCCACATCATTTAAGGCATGCCTAGTAAACAAAAGAATAGATAATCAGAATTCCACCACAGTAGAAAAATTACACAGCTTAGTTTAGTTGTGTAGAATTCTGAATTCAAAAGCTGTACTTCTTTAGAAAGAAAAGGATAAAGCAAAGCAAAAAAGAAAATAAGTTCACATTATGTTGAAGTCCACAGTACATACAGTGAGATCACAAAGTGTGGAGTCAAACTTAGATTTTTGATAGTATTTTCTCCCTTTATTCATTCTGTCCCTTAAAAAAAAAATCAAACTTCAGAATCATCATGTACTTGTTTAGGCAACAGGATATACCATTGGAAAAAACATGAAGAAAGGAAAAAATATACTTCTAAAGTTTCTATTATGTACAAAGCAATGTCTACCTCTTGGGTTCTTTAGCTAATATTGTTTGTTTATATATAACCAATCTATTTACTTATGTAAAATGACATTATTTACTGAAAATTATATTTAGCATCTGTCTAACACATTGACAAACCTCACAACACTCTTGAGAAATAGATATAACTTAAAATTTTATTAAGCAAGAGGTTTTAAAATGAAAACTTTCATCCAAGATAATATTCCATATGATAGGGCTCAAATTTAAAGCCCGGCCTTGTTATTTCAAATATATATAAAACCTTTCCTCACTGGTTGTTCCTTATTTTCTCTTCTTCTGTGTTCTTTGAAAGGAACTATTTGAAACTCTGAAAAGCTGTTAATGACAGCAACTTGTTTACTCTTAAGAAACTCAGAATTTTTTAATTCTTTTGACCTATTATGTATTGATAAAAAATCACATAATTTGAGACATTCATTCCAAGGTATCTGTGTTCACACAACTTCTCACAATGTGGCACTAATGGTACCACCCAAGCTTTCAGAATCCTCCTCCCCTGTTCCCTGAGGGCCAGCTCTTTGATGCCATTCTTATTAAGCAGGGGAAACAATCTTTGAAAACAAATTTGCTGCATGTTCTCTAAGTGATACTCGATGTGTCCAAAATGATGACTTAAATATATGTAAGAAAATTTAAAAAATGGAAGAGTCTATCTCCAAAGGAACCCAGAGATGAAATAATTACTTCGAAGTTTTACTGCTGATTTTTCTTCTCCTTTCTTCCCATTTCCTCCCCACACCATTTCTTTAAGTGATGGTGTGCCCACTGCATCAGGCTCGTGACGATGAAGTCAGGAGCTATGAAATGATGAGAAGAGTTCTGCCAGTTTCCTTAGAACAAAGATTCCCTAGGACACACAGATGCACCTGATACCTAAAAGCCAGTTTCAGATAGAACTTCCTCTTGATGTTCTTTTGCCTATCACCTGGTGTTCTCTTTTAATTATGAGCCATTTTCCTTTGAAGTCAGAAGATCAAGATTAGAAAAGCACAAGAAAAGTGTATTTTCTAAAGTGGAGGGATGCATCCGAAATTCCTGATCATAAGCAAAAAGGATGGGATGGACTGCACTTCCACATGAAAGTGATATTGAATATTAAATTTTATATTGTAGATTATACCTTAACAGAATTACCCCCTACCAGCAACAAATAAAACAGTTGTACATTTGGATTGCCATGTTCTAAACTGCTTTTATGTCTGGAACTTAATTGTGTAACATCAACCCACTGAGTGTTGTCCTATTATAAAGATAAATTTGCAGGATAAGAGAATGACAGTCATTACCGACAAGTTCTGGATGAACAGCTAATGTCGCTACAAGAAATGTAGGCAATGCATGCTATTACCTCTGAAAGGTCATTGCTTTGCATGGGAACTCATGAGAGTTAGGGCCCACAAGTGAGTATATTGCTCCACAAAAAAGGACGGGATCCCACTGTAGAAATAAGTAGGGATTATTGATGTCAGATTAATTGCACCAGTTAGAATACATTATTTGGAACTGAAATTCTCAACTTTGATGGCCGATTCAAATAGTCAGGTGGGGCAAAAATCTTGATTTCAGCAGCTGCCGACAACCTCCACTGGTGCTAGGACGTGCCCACCCCCCAAAAGAGGATGGCGCCAAGGGTAGTGGATGCTTGCCCTACCAGGCGCATGCAGGGTTTTGTCACTGCTGTTTTCTGAAAACTGCTCAGTTGGTCACTCAATGCCAGGCGACCTTTGTTTTGACAGCTCTGCAAGTGACAACATTAACTTAGGACGATACAAATATCTTGAAGGTTTTCCTTTTGTAAGATAAGTCCTTGTGCTTATTTGATTTGCAATGAACACAGTCAGATAGTGGCTGTTTGTTAAAAATGTTTTGCAAGGAATTACTTTATAATTTATAGAAATATTCCATTAACTGAGTCACATGTGAGGTGATGAAAGGATTCCCCAGTGCAAGGGAAAACCCTGCAGGTTTGCAGCTTCTGTGGAACCAGGAACGGGGTGACCTCTCACCACCGGTTAAATACCCGAAGACAATACAGCTCTGCTCTCCGTTTCGCTTCTTCCTTTTTCCTTCCTGCACTTCATAAGGCCCCTCCTGAAGGAAAGTGGCTGTGGCTATGGCTTTCTGTTGTAGAACGTTTGTTATGATGTATTCGCTTTTAACGTACTGACAGTTTAATAACTAGGTGGCATTTCTTTTTGGTTACATAATGTTGAACAATAACTGCCGCTGAACAGTGCGGTTGAGACACGGTGTTAAAAGGAAAGATTTGCCTGGAGGTGATTTGCAATCACGCCTGAGTCAAGGCAGAAATCACAGGAAGAATCGATCTGACACCTTTTCATTTGAGGTGGAAAGCGGAATATATTCATGTTGCCTCCGTGATAAAGGTAGATCCAATTTGGGATCAAACTGCAGAGCGTATGTGGTGTGGGTTTCAGTAAGCAGTGCTTGAAAACACGGAGAAGTCACTGATGAAAGGATAAGACAGGGCCCTGGAGACAGTATTATTTTTGGAAAGAAAAAGCCCACCTGCGAGGGGCGTGGCCATGTGTCAGCCCGCGCGTCAGTTTCAGGGAACTGGCCAAGCCTGGGAGGGACCCCTCTGAGTGGCTTCCGACGGGTGGCATTCTCTGTTTGGCTTGTTTGTGGCTGCTAGTAAAAAATGCTATGCTTTTATCCTTTTTCCTTTTATGGGCGCAGTTTTTTTATTTATAAGATAATGTTGGCGTAGAGCCTTGGTGGTTTCCAGGAAATTGGAAAAACAAAAGTGGAAGTTCAGCACTGGAGCGTGGAAATAGTTGCCAGTTCCGGTGGGTTCGGCTTCCGCTTCCCTTTCCTTAGGACTCGGGGCTTCCATCCCCAGAGAGCAGGATGTGCGGCGTCGTTTCCATGGGCGGTGCAGTGCGGTGTGAGCACCTGAGTACCAATCTTTGTCAGCAGCAGCACGTGAAACGGGCGCATTAAGTTCTTTTTATCCCTACTGAACATTTAAGATGATTTCTATGTAAATGTTTCATGTAAAGTTTCAAGTTGCATTTCTTTTTCAAAACATTTATTTTTATTATTTATTTATTTATAAAGAAATGTATATATATGTGTATATATTTGACATCAACTTTAGGCACCGTGAAGTTCCCACCACCCTTTCAGCAGTGCACCATCACCTCAGTCCCTTGTGCTCTTCCTGCCCTCATCCCAGAACTCTCCCTCCCCCCCATAAAGTGCCTCTGATTTGTCTTTATTATTATTATTGTTCTTGTTATTTTCCTTGATCACTTATTTAGTTCCCTTATATTCTTCCTATAAGTGAAACCATCTGATATTTTTCTTTTTTCCTTCTGACTTACTTCATTGTGCATCATCCCTTCAAGCTCTATCCATGTTTCTATGAGTGTCACTAGTTTATCTTTTTTGATTGCTGAATAATATTCCATTGTGTATATAGACCACATTTTCTTTATCCAGTCATCTAATTTTGGGCATTTAGGTTGTTTCCAGGTCTTGCCTATTATCAAATTGCATTTCCATACTTACTGCCTGTAAGATATCTTCTCTGTCCTGAGAAAGGTTTAGTTTTGTCATTTTCCACCATTTATCTAGTCAGATCATACTTCTTGCCCTGCCCACTGATAAGAATCAACTCTACAGCCCATGTCAAGCATAACTCTAAGTCTTTAATGTAAAGTTTTAGGATTAAAAATTGCATGTTACCTTAAAGCGGCCCTGAACACATGGCTTTCTTTCTCAGAGAGTTTGGTTAGAAAAAGTATTTGTGCAAAAGTGTAGCTATGAAACACCTTCTTTCAAACCTTGTGTCCTGCAGCTGTATCAAAGTAATCACAAAGCTTTTTCATTTACTTACACAGTTCTTTAGATAGTTGAACATCTTTAAATTAAGGAAAAAAATATAGTTAAATCTAAACAAAAGTTTACTAACTGTGCAAACCAGAACTTCTGTCTCATCTCCATGATCTGGAGAGCTAGGCACTTGACTGTTATGCTAATATCAAGGACTTGCAGGTTTGAACAGAACAATGACATAACCTGAGCAATGCTTTGAAAGCACTGTTACTAATCCCATGTGATTGCACTGTATGTGGAAGATAAAGAATCAAAGCAAACAAGCAACCAAAACAAACACAAAGTCAAACTCTGACAACAGAATGCTAAGGGCAAGTTGCCAGAGCAGGAGAGGGTGGAGGGCAGTGGGACGGGAGTCGAAGGCCCATTGGGTGGAGGCAGGTAGAAGGGAGTGGGTTGTGTATCATAGTATCATCACTGCTTCTCTGTAAACTTTCCTTCATCAATAAACTCAATCTGGTTTCGGTTCAGATGTTGCAAGCTTTCATTTGGTAGAGGCTAGACTTTTAACATTTTAATTTTATTTCCTACAGTGCCCTGTTTATATGAGCATTGTTGAATGGACCATTTTTTCTAAGATTATTAGCTTTGTCTACAATCCTGCATTAAAGACTTTTGATTTTAATCTCCAAAAGGTTTGAAAAAGAACCAATAAAAGCAAGAACTCTGTGGCTTGTGTTTAAATCCTTATTTTATGATAATTGAATTAGTTCCCCTATCTTGGCCCAGGCAAGCCTTTGTAATTTTCTCTTAAGCTTTCCCAAGTAGCTTGCATTGTGTAATCAGAAAGATATGAAATAACATAGACCCTTAACTTAACAATATTATTTTTTTAAAAAGCACTACTGATTTAATCTATAGTAAAATGTTGACAAAATAAATTAATAACAATGAAAAATGCTGGCTTAAAAAGGACGATTGCTGAACTTTCATTTAAATTTAAATTTAGACAAAAATAGCGAAAGCAGCCTTGGCTCTTAAAATTACCCTGTTCAAACCTTCCCCATTAGAAAGGATGATATTTGCAAATCAAACAGATGAGTCTGCAGCTCACATAGCTGGGCCCTCTTCTTTGAAAACTTCTCATTATTACAGATGATACTCTACTTAAACGTAGCAATGCACTTCAACTTGTCATTCTATTCTGTACTTGGTGAAGGAGATTTCACTGTTGCATGCTTCTACAGGTTTCATAAATTGGTGGATGCTACTGCTGCTATTATTCCTTTGATAATTATCAAGGTTAGTAGCAAAATCAGAAACAAGATTCTCTGATGTTCTCATCAATGAACTAGGCTGTACCTAACAATGACAAGTGCTCCTAAAATACAAATTAGAATGATCTTTATGTCCTGTCGACCTATGTATGTAATTTATATAGAGAAGGGCATCAAAGCTTAGTTTTTGTAGCAACTGTGTTGGTGTATTAACTCCATTGAATAGAAAGAAAAATATAACCTTTAGTGGGTACTTATTCAGCACAAGGCATTATACCAAACAATTGATACGTGCTATTTGCTTCCCCAGTAAGATGAATATCCCATTCTCAGCACAGTGATACCTAGGGTTTTGAATTCTGCTCCAGTATTACATTGCTAATAAAGGAATAAACTTAGGATGTGCAAAACCATATATATGACTCATAGTAACACAACTATTCAGTGATTTAGGATACTGAACTACTGACACGGGATCATTTCCCAAGGAGGAAAGAACAACCTTGAACTGAAGATAGATTTGAGTCACAAAATAACTCAGGCTAGTGGGGGGAGGTTTAATTGGGAGAATAATAACAACGTAATCAAATGAGTGGCCCTGAATCCATAGCACGTACAGATAATGTGGGAACAACTCATAATCGGACATTCGTACCATTGTCCATTTGTGTGTTCAGTTGTAGAACGGAATCTAATAATTGTACGTATGACTGTAGATCACGAGTTAGGAGTAGACGGAAGAGCACATGGCTCTGTGAAGCGCTGGAGGATGCTGAATTGGGAATGTGTCGTAGGGAATGTAACGCAGAAGTGGTGATGGAGCAACAGGGTAGAGCGAACAGGCGAGGGGTGAGGGAGTATTGGATATTCACCTTCTTGATTTAAGGAGGTTATTTGCAGAGCCAAGAGAATCACAACTGTTCTTGTTCGAGTTTAAAGAAAGAACTCACATAACACTAGGAACGGGAACCTCGCTTGGACTGACGCCAGAGTCCTGCTTTCACTGACCTCACCTGTTGCCCCAGGTGAGTCCTGCTCAACAGGACACAAGCATGTTGGCCAATGAGCCCCTCAGTTGAGGCGAGCTCAGAAGCTGTCAGCACGTCCGCCCTGTGGGTGGGCCGGGGCGGAACTTCCTCTAGCTGGACACTCAGGAGTTGGTGCTCAGGAGGTCCCTGTGGGTCTCCTCGGGACAGTCCACCACAAAGAAGCAATATGGCGAGCTGAGTGACAAAACTGGCAGAAAAGACAGGTGTAAACAGGGACCTGGGTCACAGCCAGCGGCCAGAAAGGCCTGGGAAGAGGCCTCCTGTGTCGGGAGGACATCGCCATCTTGCCCAAAGTGCTTGGCTACCACCAGGGCATCAGGTTTCTCCTGCGGTCGCTGCCAAGGAGCCTGGACACCAGAGGGGTCTGCCCCTCACTCCCAGGGAGACGCAGAAGCAGGAAAGGGCTCCCCGCCCGCAGCCAGAGGGGCACAATCAAGGCCCAGAGCTGCCCCGTGCCCTGTTTTAATATTGAGTCAGCAACGGTAACAAAGATTTCCATTAAAAACACCAAGAATCTGAGCGCGGAGCGGTTCCTTCGGAGCACCGTCTGCTGTGTTGAACTCAAATTTCAAACAGAATGACCCAATTTCTTTATAAGTCAGCCACAGGGAAGAGTAAGGTACCGTCGTGACAGTCCATGCCAGATTTGTATTCATGTCTTTGCTCCGACTCTCTTGGACTGGTACAATCCAGCAGCTTCTTTGTTCCTCCTGCTCGCCGCTGTGGGCATCGGACACACCGCGCCGGGCTGCTAACTTGGGTCATCTCTCGCGTGTGCCCGGCCATCTTGGGGGACTGGCTGGACCCTTAGGTTGTTCTCCGTGTACTGCTATGCTCTGTCTTCTGCATGTAACAGTTGCCTGTTTTCACCATAGGCATGTTGAAATACCGCCCTGCCTAAGTTTGAAATAGGTCATTGGTAGACGTATGTGTTCAGTCTTTTTAAAATAGAAATTTAAACTATGTGATCTTTCCAGTAGTAGTTCCATTCTGTGACCGAGAAAATGTAATTTAGGAGCTATTCCTTCTTCATTAAAAATGATAGAATATTTAGTTCTATATTTAGAGGTAAGAGATAAATAGGACAAATTTCCACATGTAGTTTTATTCTTGATATGACAGACGATAAGTATAAAAATATTTCAGGTGAGAGCATGTGACAATAGTTAAATAGCATACAAAGTGTCAGATGCAGTTAGAGAGGTTAAAAGTCATACATAAAATTAAGAATTTATCTGAGCAGAAACTGACTCTAATTGGACAATGCCAACAGTCAGGAGCGCTCCATCTGGCAGGAGCTTGGGGAGAGGAATGTCCAGAGAAGATACAGCAGCAGAGCAGGAAACTACCTGATTAGCTACACGCATAAGCTGTTGTCCTTTGGGGAGACTCCGTTGAAGGTGGTTAACTTCCCTTATGATATCAGAGGGTCTGATAGCCCAGCAAGGCGTTCAAGTTACCTCCAGAAACAGTGGCTTCCTTGATTTGTTAATTTAATGGGTGTTTGCTTTAGGAAGGACCATCTGAGTAAGTCACATCTGATCAAAGTAGATTAACGAGTCTAGTTCAATAAGCTACTGCCCAGTTTAACTCTACCCAGCAAATCTGGGTCTCTGTGCAACTGCAAACACCCCGTGACCTGTGAACCATATTCATGTACTGTCTTTAAAGGTTGTGCTACCCGTGCTTTATTTCCATTGTCTCAGCCACAATAATAGCCATCTTTCAGAACATATTTCACTAAGATTTTTAAGCTGATTTTGGAAATCAAGGAAAAACTATTTTGATGGATTCTAAGCAACACGTTAAGATGAATTTAGAACCTTTTAGTGTTGATCTGAAACCCTAGTAGTTCTCGCTAAGCATCAATTTGCTTTCCAGGCCTTTCAATCCTACTGTGGGGTGTAATGGCACTGACCCAATTCGCTGCTGCTTTTTAGATGCCGTGATAGAAAACAGTGAGGCATATAGGAGACGAGAAAAAGTAAAATCTGAAATCGGCCGTTGTTATTTAAACTGTTTTCTGTTCCATAATAATTCACTCTGAAATTATGTATCGTATCCTGCTCTTGATCAGGTAGTAAAGTTTATGCTAAATAATGAAATGGAAAATAATGTGCAGCTGTCACATTAGGTCATTACATTAATTATTACAAGAACAACTACATCAACTTAGTTAACACAAATCTGATCCAATTTACATAGTATAAGAATACATGATCACCCTAATCCATATGTGTAATTACATTTTCTTTCTGTAGTTTCCAAATGATTTATTTTCAAGAAAGTGTACTTGCTATTTATTTGGTAAATTATAGAGATAAATAAGACAACATTGAGAATTCAACATAATACATTTAACATTTCAATTTAAGGTTAACTGTAATAATTTTGGGCTTTGCGTAAGTAATGCAGTACCGGACAATCGTGAGCTGAGAGAGAGGAAGGAGCATAGTAACTTTTTGCCGCTAAATGTATTTGAGGCTGAAATGTTTGAATTTGAGCTTAGGACCAGTAGAGCTGGCCGTGACTGGAGGTGGCAATGAAAAAGGCAAACAGACACAAATAGTTAGGAAACATGGATAGTGGAATAAAAAGAAGAGAGGCTAAATTAAAAGGTGACAGAGAAAAGGAAAACTTAGTATTTAGATGATTCTAGCTTCCATTCTGGGACAAATGACCGAAAGAAGGATATTCTGACATAGGAGGGAGATGTGATAGTTTGCCATTTAACTGTGTGAGTTGATCTTAAAGGAAAAAAAAAAAAAAAGTGGCCGGTGTGTGAGCACAGAAGAGCAGAGTCTGAGGGTGCCGGGTGTCCCCAGCCGAGAAGGGCGGACGCGGGGACTGGAATGGAGGGCACAGAGGCAGTGCTGGCTCAGGGGAGCCGAGGGGAAGGCGTCAGGGCGGCTGGAGGAAAGTTTCAAATGCACCAGATTGTAGAAGGAAAAAAGACAATTTGAAAAAATGACAATGTCTTAAAAATTAATTTCTTAAGACAAAGACAAACTGGGGACTCTTGGTGTGGAGGGAAGAGGGGAAGGGTGGAGGGCAGAAGGGAGCACGGGGGACTGAGGTGATGGTGTACTGGTGTTACGGTGATGGGGAATATATGAGGATTACAATTGATATCAAATATATGTAAATTAAAAAAATATTAAAAATTAATTTCTTAAGTGGAATCAATTATGTATGTTTTATAGTCTTTGCTATTTTTTCAAGAAAAAATCAATTGTGCATCAGATAGGCTGCTTTGTTATTCTCAATATTTTATTTCAAATAAATTTCAAATTAGAAACAGGATAACCCATTAACCGTTTTATAGCATAACCACTGATATCTATGCTCGTTCCTTTTTAAACACATTTCTAAGAATTCACAAATTTAATTATCAAAGCATTTCTTAGAAAGGAAAAATATTCAGAGAAAATAAAAAGGGAAAGAACAAGTAAATTCACAAGTTTAAAGCTTTTAGTTCCTGTTTTCTAAAACATTCCTAACTCCATTAACTTTTTTTTTCAAAATAAATATATCATCAAGATCTATGCAATCTCCACTACTCTTGTGTATGAGTAGTCAGCTTTTACAAAGTATAGAAAATAATTAAATGTGAATAAATAGCTAAGAAATGGGTGAATATCTCACAGAATTTTAAATCTAATTAAAGAAGTTGCTGACAGAATTTGGAAAACATGTCTGTATTTAACAGCTGGGAAAATGGAGCCTCAGTAGAGGCATGTTCCTGAATTGCCAAATATAAAATGACTATTTTAATTTTATCTGCTAAGTCAGTTATTAATGGCATGATATAATATTAAATGAATTTCTTCCTCTGCCTTTTCTTGGCTTTCATGTAGATATGAATTACCTTTAAACTAGAATGAAGGAAAATTCCCATTTTAGTAGTCTATGCTTCCTTCCAAATAGTAACTCCCAGCTTCAATACAAATTCCAGATACTATGCCAGCAAACCACTGTATAATTATGTGCACAACTTCAATCTAATTGCAGTAGTTACAGTGGAAACTAGCAAAGAAGCTCACTAAATGGTTTGCTTTATTTTCCCAAGAATCCCAGTTGTGGTGCTTCACTGTCCTTCTCACTTACAAATGTAGAGATGTCAAGCAGTGATTTACTTTTGAAAGTTGAACAGCAATATTTAATTGACACATTATCTGAAAAAATTCTATTCATTCTAATATTTATTGAGTTCTGCTATGGATCATGGACTATTGTATTTTTTAAAGATAAAGCAGAGAAAAAATAAAAACACTCAGAAATCATCTCCAGGAGGTGTGCTCTGGAGTCAGCTTCTCTGCGGAGATTATCTTCAAAGACCAGGACCACTGAGTTTTCAGAGGGAAGATGCATTGTGCGTTCACCACGTCGCCTGTATTCAGCTGGGTCTGGGAATGGCAGTGACCTGAGATGGGTCAGCAGGAGAAAGCATATAAATGCATCGAATAGTGGTCACATCACGGGGGAGAATCCGTGGGGAACAGAGACCCGAAGAAGTGGCAGAACCTGCTTACTTTCACATTAGGAGGAAAAGGAACTAAAGAGTGTGGTGAGCTTAAAGGAAAACAGGATTTTAACAAGGTCTATAGTAATTTCTGTCAGCATCAATTTCAGTATTTAATGATGCAGATGGTCCTTTTCTTCTGATAGAAAATATCTTCCTCTGAGGGTCTATCTTCTGCTTTCAAGAAGCAAAGGGGAGGGTCAGAGCTCCCACTTGCACCAACCAGGTCACTTTTTCTCAATACCTTTAGGTTGCAATATATTTTATGTCAAAGAGTCATATTTGGGGGTGACATATTCTGGGTTCCTTTATGTTGAGCTATCATACTGATGCTTTATATAAAGAAGAGAGGCAGAAAAGGGAATGTGCCCTTTCTTTAAAAATGTAGTTTTACAAAGTTCCCATAATTTGAAAGAAAAAGACAAATACTAGGTGGTTTCGCTCCTATGTGAATCAGACAAATCCAAACCCAACGAACCCTAGAAATCTGACTTTGAACTGAGCTAACAGAGGAGGAACAGGAGGTGGAGAGCAAAGGGGGAGGCCCAAATGGACCTTGGCAGAGGGTTATTGGGCTTTGGAGGTGGGTGTGGTGTGGTGCTATGCATCTGAAGATGTGGGAGCCCGCTCCCCTAAATCGTAGACAGTGTTGTAAGCCAACTCTAGACAGCGGAATAATGCTTTACCCATTGCGTGGATGCTGGGAAAAGAAATGTTGAATCTGGATGTGTCAGGCTGAGATAAATCCTAGGTAGCTTCCCTGAAGAAGAAAGGCACAAGCAAAGGATGCTCATGGAGCAAAGAGCTGTCGCTGACCTTGTTATCTAAGGTCAAGTGCATTTGAGGAACATGTAGCCCCTGAAAACAGCTTGGAAGAGGAAAAGAAGAAAGAGGAGACTCCCTGCTCCAGTAACCATTTTTATGATCTTTTTTTACATTTGATCTGATAGGCAGGTTGATGTAGATGTGAAAGGATTTTTTACTCAGACTCTATTCAACTGAGCACGAAGAATGGGGGGGGGGGGGGGAAGAAACGCAAGTCAGCGGATCTCTGAGGGGGAGCATCACCTGCAGGGCCTAAAAAAGTCCACACACCTGTCCTTGCCATGGAAGCACTGAGTCAGTCTCCCTGGGTAGGACAGGCTCCCAAGGTGACTCACAGATCATTAATCTACAGAACGAGAGGACGGCGGGAAGGCCGGGCAAGCTGTGTATGAAATGCCTGGATTCCAGAATTTGCTAATTATATTCCCAACATGAATCACTGAATTCCACTTCGTTTCATAACCGCATTTCCCAGCTCTGTTATGTCCAGAAAATAGGGACAGATAGATACTCCTGGTATACGGCTCTGTCAACCTCTTTCTTGTCCTAAGGGAAGCATCGAATAATCTCAGTCTTCCAAAACACGGAGTGATGTTTCCTTTTTGAAACAGGGTGATGTTAAGACTCACAGACTTTTGTGCAATGGGAGTGGTGCACGATATAGATTTACTTTTGTCAGTTTTCCATACGCCTTCACTAAAAACTAAGGTCTGAGTAATTCTGAACATCTACCTCACCTCTCACCGCGCGCTTATAATAGAAATTGAGCAATAGAAAGGTTACACATAAAGCACTCCTAGAATCCTGGGTAATTGGATTGTTAGTTATCAAGCCCTTCACCTCCATATTTGGAGAGCTTAGAAAGGTGTCATTTCCCAGAAACCTAGGTGAGATCGTTTGTCTTGAAATGCAGCACAGCAGGAGCCTGACTGCCTTTTAAGATAAGGCCAAACTGGACACCTTGAAGCTGTTGGTGCTAGCACCAGGGACGTCCTAATTGCCAGCCTTTGTTCTGCCCCCATTGCAACAGGCCAGGCTGTTCATTTGCACATGCACAGAGCCACGCAGGCTCCTTTATAGCAATTGTGTAGCCTGGTATTTGTGAAACACCATTGAGAATGTTTAAATATAATTTATCTCTTGCCACAGATGACCACCATCCCGGTAAAACTCTTTTGTTCCTTACATTGTGATTTAGCTCTTTATTCATTTCCATTCCTCTAGCTAGGCTAGGTTTCTTGACAGCCATTTCACATTCCATTTAGGGAGCGCACCAAGGGGCACAGGCGAGATGAATAGGGCTTCCGTCTGTAGTCTGAAGGGCCGACTCGCGGGCGGACATGGCTTCAGACGAAAGACTCATTTCATGAAAGTTAACAAGTCACAGGGTGCATTTATAATGAAATGACACTGTCAGGTTCTTAAGCAAAGTTAAACAAAATATTTTAAGACTTTAAAACAATTACTCCGTTGAACTCGATTTTCCTTTTCTTCCAAGGGAATCAATTCCCCTTGCATAGGGAAGGTGTAGCGAATGCTGATATGACTGGACCCTGCCTTATAGCTAGATGAAGAGAGAAAGAATTCTCTCGAAATTTCTACCACCACCGACTTAGTAACTGTCTCTTACCTTTGTGCTAGGACAGCGTCAGAAACCACGAGCATCATCAAGGGAAGCACTGAGTTAGCATCCACCTCACCATGCTGTGTGGTGCCTGTGCTGTCTTGTCCACAACCGCTGAAGAGAGCGAAAGGAGAGTTCTTGAGTCTCTTCCCCAGCATGACATGTGTCCCTGGCACCTGCCTCATTTTCTTTCCCATCTAAACATGAAGATAAAGGAGAAACTAGATGGTGTCATGCAGGAAAACATGAAGGTTAAATATCATTTTTAATGTAAATCTGCTTCAGCTCCTTTTCTTGGTACATGTTCTGAAATAATTCAACTGATATATATATATAATTTAAAATATTTTAATGCAGGTATGACAGTGTCTAATGTTTCAGAAATAAAGTAACTAATGTCTTGGTAATTAAACTATAGCATTTCCAACAGGAATAATCCGCTGTCATTTTAAGGATACTCACTATAGCTTAGTACACACGAGTACATGTACTAAACACCCAGAAACACACACATCTACATAGGATCCATAGAAACACACACAAAGTGATAGGAAGAAAGGAAATCTCTACTAAAGAGGGAGAGTATGTGGTGTGACACTGTAGCCAAGAACCAGCTGCCAGAGTGCTTTTTTTTTAACTTTCACACACACACACTTGATGTTTTTGAGGTCAAGGAACCATATTTGATCTAATCTCATGAAGAGAGCCTTCCTTATTCCGGACGACTTCCTGGGTTTAAAACTGTCCTCAGCTATAATCAAGGACAGAACGAAGCCAACCATAGCATGTAGCATGGTTGTGATCAGGGTTAAACTGTGATAAGCACAAGATTAGGGGTCAGGAGCCATATTCCAAAGAGGAATCAGAGGCAAAGCCCAACACCTGGAATTCTGAGTGCAGGAAACTTTATTACTCAGTCACCCGAATACAGAAAGGAGAACGTGACAGTGTCCTGAGAGAAGACTTGTAAAATAACACTTTTATGGCCTATAAAGAAGTTCAAACTTAACAATAATTTCAGTATATTTTACAAGCCACACAGGAGGGCCCAGGGACGAGAGCACTCATCTTGGGGTGGTGTGTAATTGCATTAAAATATATGAAGAAAAGTTGAACTGGCCAATAAACGATGTCAGGACAGTTTGCATTCCAAATGGAAGAAAAAAAATAATGTGAGATCACATCATCTTACCCTACACAAAATAGAATTCTGGATGGTTTTATGACTTAAATGGGAAAACACAAATCACCATTAACATAACAAAAGACCTCTTTATAGCTTTCATTGCTTGGCAAATTCCACTGGTTTTAGGAGCTCTGTGGTGGTAACAGGATGAAGACCAAACATTTATTTCTTATTATAAGTCAATATAACACACTCACGTTTCATATTTTTCTAAAGTATTGTGACTTTCTAACAAAACCTTTATTTCCTTAAAGTTTTAGAGTTTCCTAATTGCTAGGAGTGATGGTGGAAGGAATTTCAACTAGAACAGAGCTTAGAAACCAATTGTTTTTATTCTCATTGGTAAAATAATATCTCAATGAGTGGGTGTGCTAGGGGATTTGAGTCATACTGGTGATTATTAAGAAAAGCCAGACATAGATAGCATTGATCTGCATCTGGAGACAATGGTGGTTCCAAAGTGATGGGGAGGGTCTTTACTGAGATGGTGTCCTTGGACGTGGACATGGTCCTTTTTGTAGGTGCTTCTCATTCTTTTCTCTTGTCTTAGCTTTCATGAAGGGGTGTGGTACAGGAACAGCCTATGCAGACACCTCCTTGGCTTGGGGAGTCACAGAAATACTGGGTAGAACTCAGGGGAGGGTCATGGACTCAACAGATTAGGACTCTTTCCTAGCCATATAAGAACTAGTGAACTTGCTCCATTTATACTTCAAATGATATACAGAATCTAGAGAACTGAGAATCACAGGACAGATGAGCTGGTTTCGGGACACTTGGTGTCCAGTCCCTGAGCTGAGGAAGCCAGGTAGTTCATTAGCTATGTCTAGTTGCCAGTCTGCTGGTCCAGCAAGGGATGCGTCCTTACCCACAATGGACCCCGTCACAGAAGGATGCCTGCACTCAGGGCAGCAGTGGCAAGCAGGAGATGAGAGGTGGGCTATTTGCAGACTACGTAGACTGATGTGAAGTCTCAGTGAACATTGTAGGTGGAGTATAAACTCCTTCAAAATGAAACAATTGTCTAATGTTCCTGGAGCAATAAGAAACCAGCAAAATCCTACCAAGAAGGAGCATGCTTAAATGGTACAATATTTATACAGTAAACATAAAATCTTGATCTTATTAATTCTGCACAGAAGCAGATGTATCCCCAAAGTATCAATACTTGTGCAATTTCTTTGTTTTTGCTGTGTATGTGTCTACACCTTCTGGAAACAGTAGCATTTTCTTGAGAATATTCATCCAGTAGAATTGCTTTCCTGTTCCACAGCTATTCTGATGACATCATTAACATAGTAAAAGCAAAAAACATTGTTTGAGTTACATTAATTTGTACAATTCAGACACAAAAGTCATGGGTTATTATTCAGAATCTTGGTTCCTTAAATGTAAACAACTGTCAAGCTTTTTGACACACTCTCCCTTCATGGACTTATTTATGTTCTGAGTAATTGGGATTAACTTTTTATGACACATACAATCAGCAAAATTAAGTTGTAAAGTATCCTATAATATCACTCCATGCAATGTTTCAACTTAATTAATAAATATGCTCATGGTATACAGGTGTGCCCAGATACATCCTTTTAATACTAACTACTAGATTTCCATTGGGAATATAATAAATAAATACACACTTTCTGTGGTGATAATCATATTTTTGGTTGGGAGTGTATCTATAGTAATAATTTTATCATTAAAGGTTAACATTTATGTATCTAATAGTTTTTTAAGCCCCTTTATATTATAATTAATGTCAGGTCATGAGCATCTTTCTAACCTACCTTCCTGGGGCTATTTTTCAAGCTAGGAAGGAGTTTTTAGGTTTCAGAATAGATTTACTGTCACCTGAACATCTGGTAACTAACCATATGAATTATTTTAAATAAGCAACCAAAGCATTTGCTTTCATGCATCAAAGCTTCTAGCTACATTTTTTTTCACAATTAAGACTTTCATAAACCTTACTTAAGACATAGAAAGAATCTAGCTACTTATTCTTGATATTTTCCAACCCACATACCTAGAACAAGCTAACACCCCTTTCAGGCTCAGCTACATCCCAGATCCTGAGACAAATCCCTCTCTTAATCCTGAGAGATTTAATTTGTTCTACTTCAGATGACTGACATTTTAGCATTTCGAACTGGTGTTCTAATTTCTGTTACTATATTAAGTCTTGTTAGAACAACAACAAAAGTCATTTTAGTTCTCTGTAGAAATACTTTCAGTGAGTTGAATTAATCTTACATGTTCAATATCTAAGAACTTCCCTGAACGAAAGTATCGAATAGCTTTGTAAAACATAATGGAAAACTTTGCCAGTCATCCCTCCTGCCTTTTACATAAGTGTGCCCTGTGCATCCCTTATATAAAAATCACCTCATACATTTTGCTAACATTCAGAGCTGAACTGCGAGATTCATTGTATTGGAGAATACAAGCTACATGCAATAAGGACTCCTTATTCATTAACTCTACAGTCATTACTACAAAGTCACACCTACTGTGTGCTACTCACTGGGGCAAAGAACTGCAAAAACAATAGATACAGACCATTCTCTCATAAGCACGGTGTTCTGTGCTCCCATAAAGTAAACTGTGTCATTTACATCAGTGACAATTTATGAAACTATAAGCTCGTAGTAATATACGGCAGATGTATAAAGAAGAAAAGTTGGCTAAGTAGGAACGTGATTGAGAGGGAGGGAAAACAACAGAAGGGGAGAGGCTGAGAGAGGAAGTAGTATTTTAAAAAAGGGAACATTAAATCTTGGGAGGTTTTTATAAAATATTGTCATGTTTGAGCTTTGGTGTATAGGGGTTGCTAGTAGACCTGTTAGAAGTTAAGCAGATCGTAAGAATCTGTGATAACCGATGGCTGCTTAACTAGTTTTAAATGCTAACTACTAGATTTTCAAGGGGAATATACATTTTCTGTGGTGATTATCTCCACACTGGGAGGAAGTGAAGTTGAATGTTAGTGGCGCTGTGGAATGAACAGGGTATAATATGTGAGGGAGAGAGTGACTCTCTGTATCTGCTGTATGAATGAAGATGAATGAGGTGTTAGACACTGAGATGGCAAATGCTGGAGGAGAAAGTTAATTCTCTGTGCTGGGGGTGGGAGTGATCACAAATTGATTCTGAATTGATTTGAAATATGTTCAGCTCGAGGTAACTTTAACCTTCATTTAACACATATTTAAAGTCTGCTTTGTGCCAAGAAAAGTCCTAGTTCCTGTAGATATCAATTGAATGGCTGGACGTATGAGTTTGAAGCTCAAGGAAGATGTTAAAATATAAACTTGCAAATTGTTGGCATACAGTCAATGGAAGCTACTAAAAAGGAGGAGGTGAAATTGAAAAGAGGAAAGATACAGCATTGAGTCTTGAGGAACCGCGGTGTTCAGAGAAATAGAGGTGACAATCTATAAAGAGATCAAAAGCTGGAGCGAGACACAACAGAATAAGAATTAGATCTTGGGTGGCAA
This sequence comes from Galemys pyrenaicus, assembly GCA_019455555.1. Lineage (NCBI taxonomy): Eukaryota > Metazoa > Chordata > Mammalia > Eulipotyphla > Talpidae > Galemys > Galemys pyrenaicus. The sequence goes on along the minus strand of JAGFMF010011798.1, from coordinate 2,507,052 downwards.
AATACAAGGAAAATATTTCAAAAAGAAAATAATCCACAGGGTAATTAAGAAACCTAAAAATACACTTCCAAATGCACCTCCAGAAGGTCCTGGGTAATTAGAGTAAGTGTTGTTTTGATGGAATGATTGGAGCGCAAGACAGTTTGAATTGGACTGAGGAGTAAAAAAAAAGAAAGAAGGAAGTAGAAAAAGCATATGTCAACCACTCTGAGGAAATTTCACTATGAAGAAGAAAGTGCCAGGGTGGTTTATGGAGATTACATCTGGTCTGGAGATTATTTTAAAGATGATATGACTTGAATAGGCCTCATCACCTGCTGAAAGGTTTCATTGTAAAATAAGTCGTTGACAAAATTAATCATGCAGGAGTCCTGATAAGGAGGCTGACCGCTGGAGATGGCCACTGATGAGGTTTATAGTGCCCACACTCACTTGTGGGGAGTGTTGTTTCTCTCAGGGTTCAGATGACCTGAGAGAGATGGAGAAAGCAGATGATGAAATTTTAGAATTCACCTCATGTGTAAAGAGACTTTCAGGGTGTTGGCATGAGAGTTATTAAAATAATGAAGCATGGGATAAAGGCTGTCTGTGGAGGGGGAAATGATAAGGGCAATGAATAGAAATATGGAAAAGTAGAGGTTCACATGGAACACAAAACAGTCAGATGGAAGCAAATCATCAATGAACTCATAGTAGTAGAGCAGTATGATTAGAAGTGATAGGATGGGAAAGATATTTCTGATCAAGTTCAGCTTAGGATGTACGAGTGAGTATATGGCTGAGGAAGTAGAAAGGAGGTCAGAAAGTTTCTCAAGTTTAGGTAAAGTGCAATAAAGTTACAAAATTAACCTTTTAGATGAAGTTGTAATAGACAACAGGTTGCAAAGGTAAGACACTGGTCAGGTAAGGTACTTTGGTGAAGAAGGAAAGGCACTAGATGATTTTCAGTGCAGACTTTTATTTTACAGAATGCATAAAATTTAAATAGTGGTACCATCTATTTTACATTGTGTTTCATTTGTGGCTCAAAATCCTGCAGAGACAATAGGCTTACATTTCCGATTCTATCTCTTAACTTTGAGAAGATATTGATTATGGTGATGAGGCTTGTTCTTAGTGGGAATCTGGTTTTCCTCCTCAACAGAGGTGAAGATAATCAATATGGTAGCAGTGCTTACCCATTGCCTACAAGCTCACTCTCTTCACCATGATTTGAAAAACTGTTGATTATTTTATGAATACATCAGATACTACAAGAGAGTACGGTGTGACTGGAGCAAGTTAAAACACAGATGGATTCATCTGTGCATATTCATGATCAGTTCTCATTACTGGAGGCTGCCCATCACTTTATTTTCAAACACATCAGCTTGAAACATTTGGTATTTGCATAAATAGTGTTCATCATGAATGCATTAATTTTGTGTTAAGAAGGTGAAATAAGTGCAATAAGTGCATTTTACCATTATCATCCTTCAACTTATGTTAATTTCAAAAGATATAAAACAGTATCTTATGTATCTAGAAAATCTGTAGAAGGTTGTAATTTTAATTTATCAGTGAGTGTTTCTACATTAATTAAATATGCACAGGTTTTAAAATAGAGATTAAAATATGAAAGAGATCAAGCTATTTACAATCTAATTAGCTCAACATTGGATGAGTAATATAAATGCATAATTAATCTGGCTTGACTATGAAAAACTTGAAAGGGAGATTATGGAATTAGCAACAGAAAAGAAATATCATTAAAAAAACAACACTTTGTAATCAAAGCCGAAGTAAGAAGAATTTCCTCAGACATCTTTTCATAAAATTCTTTCATACACTAATTTGTGGAAAATTTTTTATCATATATTGATAACTAGGTATAGGGTGAAACGTGAAACTATTTTACTTCCAAGTGTTCCTTAAAAACGTACCTATTATTATAAAATACCATTTACATTTCTATTTTTACTTTTATAATTTAAAACATTTAAATATTGTGAGAATAATATAAAGAATGCTCATTAGCCCCTTTATTCACATTAAATTTTTAACATTTTGTCTGATGATTTATATTTTGCTCTATTTCTGTCTTTAATATTTTCTTTTGCTCTCATCAATCTGCAAGTAAATTAGGTAAAAAAAAAAGGGGGCTCATCTCCTATTTGTCTTCTGATTTTCAGTAGAGTTTATTTTATTTTGGGGAGGTCTGTATTTGGTGGCCCAGTTATTCATAAATATTGTCTTCATTTTGAAACACAGCTCTTAGCTCTATATTTGTCCCTCCATCTTATTTATTGTTTTGGTCCTGAATTTTATTTTATCTGCTGTCAGAAATGCAACCTCAGTCTCCTATAAATTTGGCAATATATTTGGCATCAATTCTGTATCATATGCTTTTCTTGTAGATATAGATGTTAAATACACTGATTATAAAGTCAAATATAAACAGTAAAATTGCAAAAGCAATAATTAAATGAAGATAAATAATCAGGTCTTCTCAAACACAAGTGCGAAACCTAGGGGTAATTACAAAACTCCCAATAAATCTAAAAATAGTTTAGAAAGTAAGTAAATGTAGACAATGGAAAAATAAAAACAGAAAACACAAAGGCAGAAATAAATTACAACATATTAATGATCACAATAAATTCATCCAGCTGCTGGGCCTCCATGGTGGCGCAGTGGGTTGGGCAATGCACTCTGAAGCAAACCGCGGCCACTGCAGTATGAGTTTCATCCCTGCTGCTGGCCAGGGAGGGGACCCACATGGCACAGCAGACCTCCCCTGCCTTGCCCGCTGCTCCCCTCAGCAGTGTGTTTCAGTCTGTCTGCCTGTTCTGCTCCCCACTCTGTCTCTAGTGGGTCCTCTCACCTCCTGTGACTCTGACCTATACCCTAACTCTTGTATGCATAAATAAATAAATATTTAAAAAATTAAAAAATATATAAATTCATCCAGCTGCAGTTAGCAACAACATATCTTACTTCCCTCTTTCTTCGGCTCCCCTGCTAGGTCCCTCTAAGTTCATTTCTGAGGTCTGAAACAAAGCAAGACTGCATTCTCTTTTTCTACACTATTTCCTCTCCTATTAATCTATGTATCAACATTATTATTATCAATTGGTGTCAATATTACACCTACATTACTAATGAGTGGTTTCTGTATAAAAAATGACTGCTTATTATAAGTAAAATATATGTATTCAATAAGCCTTAATTTTAAAAAAAATCATATAAATAAGATCAAAATAATCATCTTTGGTAGCTTAACTTCCCTGAAGAGATTAATGAGGGAAAACTGTGAATTTTGTTCATGCCAAAAAAGCAGGTACTGTGTTCTAACATCAAAGTCCCATATGAATAAGCAGGTGGAATATTGTGGTTTACAACTTTTCTTATAATCACTCAAAAAACCAGGCAAGCCCCCCAAGACAGCTGGCAGTCACTGCACTTAACACCCAGTACAGGCACGAATCCCCTCCTCTGCTCTGGGTGCCAGGAAGAAAAAGAAATGCTATTTTAGCTAAATTTCTCTTTTGTGTCTTTGCACCTCTATTAAAGCAAGAAAAAAAATCTACACCAGTAACATCCATCTTCTCTACATAAAATCTGTGAGTCTGTTTTTTCTCCCATCTATCCAAGTTTCAGTTTGGAATTACATATTCCAGGCTAGGAATTTATGGCAAGTAATTTGCCCTTTCTGTTTATCTCTGGCTCTCTGGCTCTTCAACCCTTTTCCTCTTCAGAGTTCTATTCAAGTTGAAAAAACTGCAATAACCAGCAACAATTAGTCTTCTGCAGCAGCTGTTCCATCATTACAGAGCAGTAACTGTGTTTCTATTGTTCTGTGGAAGGATTCAAACAGATCCCCCAGCATGGATGCAGGCCATGTGCAGGGTACGACCTTAGCTGGCCCTCAGGGGGCAGCCACTGTAGCAATAGTGTTCTTTATTGAAATCACTGCTCTCCCATGAATCAAGCCTGTCTGACTATAACAGTCTCAAACATTTTTTTTTAACATGTAAAATCTACTATTGGATGTGGGGCCATTGTGATCATTGCATCACAGCACCTCCTCCCCTTGGTGAGGCCCATCCATCCCTTTTTTCAAATGTTTATCAGGCATTCCTTAACCTAGTCACTGGACCAGTACTTGATGCCTGGCTCTGTCCAGCGTGCTGAAATGTCTACTGTCGATAAGAGAACATTTATTTTAAAGGAACTTGGACTCTGAGAGAGTTGACTAAATAGCTAGTGTGATTTTAGTAGCAATATCTATAAGTAAAAATTGACCTTGTAACAAGATCTTATTAGAAAATAGAATAAAGATGGCTATAGGTGGAGAGGGTCTTCAAAAAGACTCTTTCTGCGAAGGTGAGAGTTGAGTCATACAGCCAAAGAAAGAAGTTGGAATAGACCTAATTTGCAGAAAGGATTTTTTAAGTACAAATCCCTTACCATATAGGTGATCATAAGGTTAGAGGGACAGGAAGGCTACTATTCTTATAGCACAATACTGATAGATAACCGTATAAATAAGCTTAGAGTCTCCAACCTTGCAGTTGGGGTGCAGTGGGGTGTCATTTGGGGTGATGACCATAGGGGAAACTATCAAATTTCTGGAGGGGCCTTAGCAATAATATTCAAATGCTGTTACATACTGAGAAACCATAAAACAAATCAGCTCTGCCAAATACAATACATGAAATGTTTATAAAAATCCAAATATGCCATCATCTGACCCAATTACCTGGTACAGTGAGTAGACTTGCTTGCGTGTCTTACCTCCAGCATCTCAGGAAAAGTGATTCTGTAAGTGTCAAAGTAAATACAGGAATTGAAAATATCAACAACTCCAGTTAACTATTTTCTAATTATATATTCACTTATATTTATATATAAAACTGATGAATAATATTAATATAAAATTTGTGTATATTTATTAGGCCAAACTGCTTAATGTTCAGAGACAGTTTTATAACCTATTCCCCACACACAATAGCCAACAGGATGTCTGGTTCATGCCTATATAATGACCTTAGAATTTTTAAAGGCAGAATTTCAGTGAGCAACTTGCATAGATTTATAAAACTTACAGAATAAATGAGATAAAATTGAAATTATTTGTGATAACATATTTTAACCAGAGGTGATATACTAATAACAAAGTATAGTTTATGAGACTAAGATCATTCTTTCTGTAAGCAGTAATCAAAGTCAGATACAGTTCTTGAAAAAGTTTAAAGAAAACCATGAAACATGATGCAATCTATTTATATTAAAGAAAAGGCAAAATAAAATTCACTCTTACTCTCTCACTCATCCCTTATAATGTTCTCCTTTTATTCATTCTTCTATCCTTATCTAATATTTCCCCATGTATCTGTGAAATAAGGGGGCACTATCCTTCTACACACTGGTCGGGATGCAAACTGAGGCAGCCACTGTGAAAAACAGCCTGGAAAAGTCTCAAAAAGTTCAGAACAGAAACACCATGGGACTCATAGCTCATTTCTGGGTATTTATCCAAAGAACATGAGAATATTAATTCAAAAAATACACACACTCATGCCCATTTCCCCATTGTTTACCATAGTTGAGATTTGGAGGCAACCTAAGAGGCTTTTGACAAATAATGAAGAAGACTTTAGTGTAGATACCCAATGAAATACTATTAGATTATTTTTTTAAAAAAAGATGAAATCTTGCCATTTGTCTGAACATGGATGGACTTTGGGGGGTGATGCTAAGTGAAGTAAGTCAGATGGAGAAAGACAAATACTGTATGATTTTACACATAAAGAAACCAAAGCAAAGGAACAAAAAAGATAAAAATAAAACCAAACTTGTAGATATGGAAGACAGATTAGAGGTTACCAGAGCAGGAGGGGTTTTAGAGTTGGGCGAAATGAGTAAGGGGATCTAATTTATGGTAAGGATGGAAATGAGAATTTGGGGGTGATAATGAAATAGTGTGTACAGATAAGATTATAGGAATGTACACCAGAACCCTATACAGTGTTACAAGACATGTTACCTCAAGAAAGAAGTATTTTAAGGCATAAAAGTAAATCACAGTATTCCATTACAGGTATAATGTTGAGCAATGCTGTTTTTCTGTAATTAGCATTTTTCTTAATTGCATTATAAACATTCCCCTATACGTGCCTGTGAATGCATTACCAGAGTAAACGAATAAGTTCATTGGCTTATTTTATTCTCCTTGGGATTGAGCAGAGGCTTAAGTCAAATTAAGGATAATCTATATTGCCAGGCACCCATAGCCCAAACTGAAATTAATCAGAAGTTCTTTGTATCAGGGGAATCTATGGCACAAGGGTTATATTTATGCTAATTTTTGTTAATGTGGCTGGAAGGCATTGGCACTTAGTGGAACACAGAGGAGCCTTTGAGTCCTAAGAATAGAATCCTTTTCTCAACTTTACCAAAGGCATCACTCATACTGTATGATACTAAACCATTCCTTTTTTCACTAAATACATTGTGAACATCTCTGCAGGCCAGCAATTATATTTAACTTGTTTGTTTCAACTGCTGTTTTGAATTTCAGTGCATACAGGGAATACAAAACTTACATTATCTGTTGCTACCTATGGCTCCTTAAGCTGATTTTAACATTCTATGCTATAAAAAGTAAAGGTGTCTTGAACATCTGTTCATGTGCTTCCTCAAGCACATATCAATATATATGTGTGTGTGTACATTTAAATGTTTGCTATTGACATTTATACTGAAATGCGTCACATCAATTTGTTGTCCTACAAGTTGAAGTCAAAGCTGTACAGCATTAATTTCCCCTCTATTTCCATTGTTCAAATGGGCTCCTGCAGAATCAGGTCAAATAGTGGAGTAGTCACTGGAGAAAGGCCACCTGTAACATAATCAACATACACATGATTGATATTTACAAAATAAATGCATACAATTTTTGTGTGGGTACATACAACATTCTAGCCGTAAGCGTGTAGCTTATTAATTTACTATCATTTGTTAAAATATTCTGCTATATCTGAACATTGAAATTACATCTAATTTAATGCATTATGCTATTACTGTAGGTACCTTTGTTTTAGATACATTTCTTGTATGCATTTATACACTGGTGTATTTATTTGAGACTAACCAAAAATGTTAAAAGACATTATTATTTTAAAAATACATTTGCTGCACAACATCAAAACTTCTCAAATTGGAAGATTTCCTGACTCACTTTTTCTAGGCAGTTAATAAAAATGTTGTATATCATTCGATCTTCACAATAAATCTTAGAAAACTGCTCTGTGAAAGAAAGAGCTCATTACATACAATTCACTGCAAAAGTATGTCCTAGTCACAAAGGCCAGCATCACCACCCACTGGTTCAGGAGCATTGGGAACTTGAACTAACACTGCCTCAGTCTCTTCCCTTTATCTGGAGCTGATACTGAACCAGTGCACACTGATACAGTAAAGCTGCTACTGTCTGTTCTGATTGATCTGACATTCAATCTGATTGACTGGTACCCATGCTGTGTTGAGTTTTGAATACTATGAAGATTATAGCTGATTACATTTCACTCCACAGCTAATCACTTTCCAAGAACTATAATTTTTATCTCATAAGCCTTCTTGCAATATATCTATTCCTCTTTATCGTCACCTAAATAGTCATATAAATATTCAAAAGCAAGATAATGTCCTCTCTCTTCCTGAATACTAAAATAAATTCTAAACCACTAAATCAAAGCTGTTGAATATATATTCAGAGGTTTCCACAGATCTGAGGCAAGAGTCCAAGTTCACTGACATCATACACAGCATTTTTTTTTTCTTATATGGTGCAGAGGAGCCATTGTTTGCAGGCAAAAAATGTAATGTCTCTAAGTTTCCATGATGAAATAGGTATTATAATGACACTGATTCAGTGATTGGGACAATTCTGACCTATATCCATTTTCCAGTAATTCTTAGTCTCTCTCCATAATCTCTACCATGAGTCATCATAATTTCCATAATCAAACCTGCATCAATATTTAAATAGGTCCTTATCTAAAGGACCTTCATCTGGTATGAATCTATAGATTGGAGTATAGAAGCTAGTATTATCATACAACCCCCCAAATAATCTCATTTTCTTTCAAGAGTCCAACTATCAGAACTTTACCATCAGAAGGCACTTGAAGTGTCAAATCCATTGTAATCTGCAACTCTGCCACTCCCTAAATCAAGCTCCAGGTGACTCTCAGCCACAGCCTTCCATTAGTCCCTCTACCCTGGCTACAGATAATGACAATAAATAGAGATATTCTTTCCACAGTGTTCTATTCTGCTTCCTTATAAAATAATAAGCTTATTATATTGAACAATCAAGAATGGCTCTTGTTGATAACTTACGATGATCTCTTTTAAGAGATTTCTCTGTATAAAGATACTTGAGTGAGCGTTTGCATGGGGGACTAAAGAAACCATTACATACCTTATTACCCAGGAGTAAAATTTCCAAATCTATTCACTTTCTGACTTTCTTCTTCTCCCACTTAAAAAAAATCCTGGCATAGTTTTGGTAGCATAATCTTATTATTTCAAATGTTAAAAATAACAAGTATTTTTAACAACCAAAATGTCTTTCACCTATATCTTCTCCCCACAACACAAAATTTAGAAGAAATAGAAAAGATTTTCACTCAGCCATATTCAGTAAGTAACCAGTTCAAACTAGCAAAGAATTAAAGAAAGAAAATCTTTGAAGGGGGATATTTAACTAAGGATGCAAAGTAGATAGATGTCTTGCTGTTATTTAAAACAGTGCTCCTTGATTCTATCAGATCATTAAAACATACTTTACTAAAGTTGAAAGTTCTTTTTAAAAAGCATTATTTTAACATGCCCAAACTCCATCTCTTTATAAACTTTCACAGTGATCTTTGTCTGTATGTCAGCATAAATGACAAAGTCAAGTGAGTAATATAAGAAAAAGTCTCTATTGATTGGGATCCAGGACAGTGAGACTATTATTGGAATCTTTATAAATCATCTGCTCCTAAACTAATGTATGTCTTGGAGCTATAGTCAACTTGATAAAACCTAATTTGAAGAAAAAGCATTTCCTGCGTGTCCTTGATGGTATAACTGTTAGTCTATTCATCACAAAATAATAATGACAGTGTTTTGAATATGTAAAAATCCATGAATAATGAACCTTTGTCTTAGCTTTTTATAGTATCTTAAAAATAGGAACATGGAATATATTTCCCCTGATCTTATTTAGGGACTCTTCTTTATAGAGAGCATATAATTCATATATCACATATTTTGAAACATTATATTTTTTACTTTTAAATAATTTAATGATGAAAGTTAACTTTTCACTAAAAATATTCTTTGGATTTTTATTCTTTCATATTCACTGTAAAGTTAACCATTTTATAGTCATGAACTTTAGCTTACTCTCAATTAAAAGCCTAAAATTTTCATGTATTATATGATAAAGTGGTAAAATTAGCAAAGTTACGTTAGTAAAAGTCGCAAAATTATTGTCAATGGTTCCCGAGATGCAGTCTCGTGGCAAAAGAGGTGGTTTCTGGGTTGTATTAGATTTCCTGGTCGCAGAAGTGTAATAATATTCCTTTTTCTAAGCCTTTCATCTTCTCTTCCTGGCTATTTTCTGACATGGGGAATCCAAAAAATAAAACTAAAGTGCACAGCAGAGTGTACAAGCAGTAGAGTGACATCATTAAGAGCACTAGCTTCTTGAGGTTGCCAGGGTGCTGCATCCAATAGGACACTTCAGAGCTATCATATGAAACAATCAAATGCCTCACTTACTGAAACACTAAGTAGTCTCTCACTCGTAACCCGGTTCACTCCTAGTCTTAGACCTGATCTCAAAACAATAGAGAAGAACTGCCTCAGTCTTCCAAATTGACCATTCGACAGGGTCGGTCACAAGGGATACAGGGGGCATATGGAACAAGGTGGGTGGGAGATCAAGTGATGATTTTTTGAGCAAACTCTCAGGTTCCTGTGATTTCCATACCCTCATGAGCAAGTGCACAGGGGCTGCCCCTGCTAATGAGCTGTGTGCTGCATGATGTAGAGCCGCTTGCAGTAGGTTACCTCACAGCAGGGTCCAGGTTGCCAGGAGCAGTAAGAAACTCTGGAGGGAAGAGATGGAAGGGCAGAACCGCGTATCTAAAGAGGCTCCTAAGGCCCGGCAGGTGAAAAGCACTTGCCCTATGAATGGAACAGTGAGTTCCGTGAGATAAAGGGTTATTTTCTCAGGAAGCTCTGAAATGAACCCTAGCAATGCGCCAGTGCCAAGTCAGGCTGACCAAACAATCAAAAAGATCTTTCTTTGCATTTATTTTCCTTGCTTGGTCCATTTCAACTTTGGATGTTGAGAAGTAATCGATCAAACGAGGGAGCATATTAGTTTTTTTTAATGTACCCCTAACAAACACTGAATTCAAGATTCTTGAAGGACACACTTTTATTATGCTGTTCTTTGCAAGACAGAAATCTCACAAGTTTCTCTCTGGGCCAAAATTAAGGTTTCATCAGAAGGACTGTTTCTTTCTGGCGGCTCTAGGGGAGACTCCCTGCCTGGGTTTTGTCTGCTTCCTTTGCATGGTGGCTGTTACTTCCCCCTTCAAAGCAAGTTACAATTGAAGCTTGTAAAATATACATGAAGGAAATGACTTAAGACTTGAGAAAAGAAATGTTGAGCCCTAGATATTTTCCCAAACATAATTATGGAATATGTCCATATGACTTGACACTTTTGGATAACTGTATCTAACTCTTATCTTCCAATGTGTACTACATATATTATTTAGTTATTTACTGCTCTCTTGATTTTGTATGTTATTTTAAATACTATACTCATATAAAGACAAATCCATGGTTTAAAAATATCAACCTTTTCTTCTCACAGAAACTTATATTAGAATTTAGTTCTGTGGCCTAACAGATGTCATTTTAAGAAACTTTATATAAGATGTAAAAATAAAGCACCCTGGAGACTGGAATATATCAGGACTCTACAATTTTCAAAATTTTTCCAAATTTTGAAACTATACTAAAAACTCATTAAAATGAAAACTGAACAAATTAAAATGATGTAAATACTCAAGTATCTATATGAAAAGTATTTTAAGAAAAAGTCAAGAAAAAAGGGGGGGGTGGGATTCTGATTTGGCATTCAGGTACTTACCAAAATGTGTTCTAAATGTAATATCTGCAGTCAATTAGAGAAAAACAAATTTTCACTCTTCAAAAGAAATTGAATTTGCTTAGATTATTTCAATGCCTCATTATAATTTTCCATCAGTCTCTTGAGCATTTCAAATTTGAACTTTAGTTCTACTGTATGGTTAAGATTTCAGTGAGCTGAAGAATAAAGTCTCTGCAGAAAGAGCAGTCACGACTCTTTTTTTCCTGTTTACACATGAGAGTATGAGTAGCACTGAACTGGTGATGAAAAATGGTAAACTTGGAATGATCCAGAACATGACATCAGCCTGATAAATACCCCTGTAGACTTTTCTGCATTGCTGAACGGATCTGGATCTTTGCAATTTCTTTCATAGCAAGACTATTTAAAATATATATGTAATTTAAATAAATAATTCATTAATATTCCCAGTTAATTATTGGCTAATCAATGACACTCAGTACTATACTAATTATTTTAGGGAATTATGTTATTTAATGAAAATGTGAGCAGTACAAGCCTCACATTCTGCAAAGGGGATAAAACTAACATCTCAACACCTGGCGAGGAATATGCCAGCTAGATCACTCATGAGAAGCTGTGAACCACAGAATAATAAAGTGTTACTGTAGGTTGGGGAACAGAAAAGAATGTGGTATGGAAAATTCAGAGGGAGTGTCATAAAACAGGTAATAGTTTGGATAAGTTCTGAAAGAAAATATTAGGAAAAATAAAGATAATAATGGTAGATGAGGGAAATACTGTATAACATAGAACAAAGGCCCAAAATAGAAATGATACTGATGCCTTTGGATTTCAGAAAACCTACTATTGAATACAGTTGTGAACGAGTACAATAGAAAAGAATAGTGAGGAACAGAATGGTCAGGAGATCTGAGGCCACGTAAGAGTAGGTTTCAAATTAATTTAACAAAATTGTTGCTTAGAGTAATGAATTCATTGAAAATACTATATCAGCATTGTTCTGGTGGATTCTTTCCATCAAGTTTGCCAAATATTAGTCTCCATTCTAAAGAGTCAGCCATTTTATAACATACCAGAAGAGAAATTCAAAGCTTCTTCTAACCCACACCATTTCAAGTAACAGAATGCTTTGAGATACATATATATATTTATATATATATGTATATATGAAGTAAAAATTATGGTATCAACACATCAACATTCTGGATTATTTTCTCCCTTATTTTCTCAAGTAAATGGAGACTCTGTCATTAACATCACATACATAGAAAAGTCAATAAAATCACAGAATTCTTACATATATTAAAATGTATTGTAAATGAAGATGGTGTTCAAGTGATCTTAACAATATAGGTGTTAAAATTGCAACGCGGGGCTACTTAGTACTTTATTGATTCATAAACACTCCAAGAATCACTTTAATATAATTTCCCACATATTCTTTCTAATTTACGGGCAAGTTCATTCAGAGGGGGGATGAGCAAATGATCAAAATGCATAGGTAATTTTTACCCAGTACAGGAAGTTAAGAAGGTTAACAGTCCACACTTTGAAACACAGAGCAGGATAACATTTAAAAACAATCCTTTTCTTGAAACCACTGGGGAGTTGAGTTCTCAGGACAACTGGTGACCTGGATTCCAGGAGGGAAAGGAGTGTTCCACGTGGAGACCAGCTCTCCTCTCAGAGCTGGGGGAGGGGCGGTGGAGGGGGAAGACAGTCTTGCTGAGACCTGGCAAGAAGAAATCAGCCAATATTTCAGCCAATCACTAAGGACCAAGGGGCGGGCACTGTGAAGACCGGGATGCCCAAGGCACCAGACAAAGGGCTCTGTGTGAACGGTTTGTCCTGGATGCTCTTCCAGTATTTCCAGCAAATTCCAGGGAAGTGCAGGGACCTAGGCCTGCCTTAGTGCAGCAGGTGTGGGGGACACTGGCCAGCCCCAGGCCACCCTGGTTCTCTTCTCCCAGGACACCAGGAGCAACAAACAAAGCTGCCACCAACAACCTGATGCAGGGCAGGCATGCCCGGGGCAGGTCACCTGGGCAACAAGGAAGTAGCTGCTTGTATCTGACACCGGTCAAAATCCAGATGCTGGTTTAGCCTGTGTTTGGGGAGGAAGAACTGGAAATTGATCGTTAAACACACCACACACAACCAAACATTTAGACAGAACATGGACTGGACCTTGGTCTCTGCAGTTAACGCAGAGACTTGGGCCAGACACCGTCACCAAAATCTTGTATCTTCACTGTAGAATGTCTTTGAAGAGTCACCCACAGTTGCTGTAGATTGAAGTCTTCATCCAGCTAGATCACACCGTGCCAGCTAGGATATCCTATGCAGACAAAACAGTTGGGTGAGTCACCATTTAGAAAGTGTCTTCACAATATGGTTTCATCTTCTTAGTTGCTGGTTTAGCCTACATTTGGGGAGGAAGCAGAAATTTTGTACTGGTGGATTAAAGTATGCGTGTTGGAATATCTCAGGTGTGTCTCAAGCTAAATTATTCTGCCAAACATGTATATGGAGGAGAGGGAGTTAAAAAGTCTGCTGGGAATGAATTTCAAACACCTAAGTCTACTAAATACAGCTATTGTCTTGGTTTTAGAAGGTTGTACGTACACACTTGACAAATAACAGGTGTGCCCTTAACTGGCTTATGAATCAAAGTATGGCTTAGACCTTCACAAAACCAGCTCTGCAGCCCACTCCATGAGGGTGCATTACCCCGTGTGTGCCTGGTGCAGTCCCAGGACACATGCAGCTGTGAGGAAGTGACGAGTGATTTGTCGCCTTACTCCATCGCATGCTTATTGGAGAAGCATGATATTTACAAAGGAACTTGTTCTATCAAGACACATCAGCTCCTGGTGTTTCCTCAGGTGAGGGTAAGGCCAGAACAAGGGAACTCAGGCAAGTGGGATAGGTTATCTGCTCTAATTACCATCAGTATTTAGTGGTTCTCGTTTCAGAATAGGTGCACCGACTAATTTTTTGGCAAGAGTGTAGGTGCTAATTTTGCTTGTAAATGAAAAGAACAAGTGTTTGCCAATTAAATCAAGCAGCTGCTTCACAGTCAGTAATACTAATAGCTCCCAACAAAACTCCAAGCCATTACTCCAAATTGTTTAATGAACTGCTTTTAATATGGAGTAAACTATAACCCTTATTCCTTAAAAGTACTGAGCTGGGTCTTAGTTATTCAACTTTAATTGACCTCTTTGTGACTTGCCCACATTTGTTATACTAGTGTGGAGATAAGCCCTCAAAGCTACATTAAGCAGAGATTTCTGTACTGGTGTATTAAAATATGCATGCTGGAATATCAGTGATTGGCAGTCAGAGTTACCATCTCTTGTATGTTAAGGCATTTTCTACTTTTCTGTTTAAGATTGTTTTAGCTACACATTTTAGCTGGAAAGGGAAAGACTAGCCAACTCGTTATTTTCTATTCATTGATGCCCAAATAATATCCTAAGTTGAAAAGAAAATATATAGACAAAGACAGAAAACTGTAAATATAATTTAATTTTCATAGGTAAATGGATATGCCCTCCCCCCCTGGAAACTACACAAAACCTTTCATTTTATATTTTGTGAAATATTGAAAAGTTTGATGTCAGGCTATGTTCTGGTATTAGGAAGCTTTCATTCTTTTGGAAGTATATTAAGATCCTCCTACATAGTCTAAAATCTTTCTGTGAAAATCTTGTTTCATGATCAAAATTATTAACTATCCTTACTTCCTGACTTTCAAGATAACAACTTGAAGTCTCCAGTTTCAATGGGAACTCAAAGTCCTGGGCACACACAGATACAGAGTATGTTCACATCTCCTGGCACAGCCATTTCTGGAGGTTTTCATGGTATTTGGAAGCACCGTCTCTTACATGGAAAACCATAGTAAGAGTCTGCACCTGATAAAACATACTCTTACTTAAACATACTAAGAGTCTGACATACTGATGAAATGATATATTCCTATTAATGGTCAATACATTTATATTAGATTCATAAATCCAGTTTATATTGTCACCATTCAGGGTTCTACTCATTGAAATGAGATGTCCATAATTTAAAAAAATAACTGATTACCATAGAAGTTCTACCTACAACCTACAGAACTGTTGAGTTACCCCAGTGAAACACAAGGAAGATGTGTGTAGCTTGTTTAGCTTACCAAATGTCTTTGTTCTGTTAGAATTTTATAGAGTAAAGGAAATAAGGGATGCAAACCCAATTTAATTTGCTCAGGGTGGTTAACATGAAGCTGGCACCATGGACTTGGCTAGGCTGAGTTCTCATCCAGAGGCTCTGGAGGAATGTCTGCGTCCAGGTTGAATTCCAAAGGAATTAAATTCCCAGCAAAATTCAGGCACTTGCGGTTGTAGGCCTGATGTCCCCGTTTCCTCTCTGTCTGTTGGGGACTGCTCACAGCTCTGACACAGGTCATCACGACCCGCATCCAGCACCACGAGGGTCTTCATCTTCACCCTGAAGGGATGCTGCAAAGCCCAGTCTCCCTCTGACTCTGACCTCTAGTGCATGGATTAGGCCACACCCCCTTGGATTATCTGTTGTTAGATCAATGGATTTGGTGACTTAGTTGTGCCTGCAAATTTCCTTCCCAATCTTACCTACATTACTATTTAACTGAATATTTGGGAGGGCCTGGGGAGATTGGGAATCGTCACAGAAGTCTGTCTACACCTAAAAACAACCCGTTTCTCCCAGAATGGATTATTTTATGGAAAAAATAGTTAAATAAACCTACTCAAGAAAGCTTTGGGGCATTTTAAAGGAGGATGAAGAATAAACCCATGACTATGTGAAAACTGTAGGTTCTATTTTTTAGAAAATAATAAGAAACCCCATAAATGGATGCAAATAATACATTTGGACCCTGGTTCATATTTTTGAGATACTCAAATTGGAGATGGATTCTTTTTAACTATTCTAGTCTCCCTGAACTTGGCAAGAGGATACGTGGTCTCTGCAAGGATCAGGTGATGTGTTTAGTGAATATGACCTTGTTGAAAATGTCCTCTGAACCTACTGGGGATGCAGGAAGTGGCTGCATCAGAGAGAACTTGCCTGGGGCTTCTGTGTCGGTGCCCGCAGCCGGGTCCACCAGAGCAGCTTGTTTACGCATCGTTGAAGCACGTTTCTGAAAACCACCTCGGGTTTTCTCCCACCTGGGAATCTAAGCTCTCATATCCTATTATTTCCATTATGCCGTATAAATGTCCATTTACCTAACAGAGTGTGATTTGTGAACAGCCTTACTTGAGCTAGGACCAATTTACCTCCTCACACTTCAGGTAAAAAAGAGTCAAAGTGTGATGAGGCTGATTTGCCTCATGGAGTGTAGAAAATGAACACACAATCTTGCTCAATTTCAATGGAATTTATATAATTGAAATTACTGAGTCTTTAAATAGTTTATGCTCGAGTGAGACTGCATGCCATCCAGGGTAATATTCACAAGTTGATACATTTTAAGGTGATTATTTCAGGGATATTTGATTAGAGTCATCCAGAATGGATTATTTTTAAAATAATTGTCTTGATTAATAACAAGAGTGCAACCAAAAAAAGATAAACTGAGTTACATCCCGAGGAAAAGGGAAAAGGAAAAATGGGTGAAATACAGTACTTCATACATCTCCAGAATGAATCAAGAGAAAATATATATTCTCACATACTAAAACTCACAATTTTGTATTTTATCACTTTTCCTAAGGAACAACGACTCTTATCTTGTAATTTATTGCCAGAGACTAAACAAATAAATCCCCTAATAGGCATTTAGTATACAATTACATTGGAAAATATCAATACATGCACATACATAGAAAATAATAATATGTGTATATATAATTTATGTAAAATGTGATTCTAATGTAGAATTGATATTAATTTTTAATCCAAGCCAAAAGATGCATAGTTCTGTACAGAAAGTATGGAGAGATAAATTATCCAGTGAAAAGTTCATCTCAGAATACTATATCTTAGAGAATATTTTGTAGAACTGGTCATTACTATTACCTAAATATTTGGTCATATCACCTCCTTTCTAGGCCCATGTCTTTAATTACCCTTGAAAATCATATTGGCTCTTAGTAATCTGTAATTTTCTTTTCCCATGTGTGACCCAGGCATAACCCTTAGTACAACTTACCACTAGATTATGAAAACATGTATCTGGTGAGAATTCAACAGGAAAATTGATGTTGTAAAATGCAGGTTTCATACTTTCATTTTCTTTTTAGGGGAAATAAAACACATTTTATTGTTATTATAGAAATTTTAAAAAGTAGGACTAAGTAGAGTGGTCTCATTAACACCCTTCTACCTGTAACCCAGGCTCAGCAGTTACCAAGGTTCCAACCATTCTCCTTTTATCTGCACCTTTACCAGCTCCTGTTCTGACTGCCATTTGCTACCACCGCAGGTGATGAAGGTTAGATTTCTCTTCTGAGATATAATTTGTCCATATTCGAGTTTAGAACTTAAAAAAAAAGATTTAATTTATTATGCACACAAGAACTGGGGTGTAGGCCTGAAGTGCAGGGAGTGAGAGGACTTACCAGAAAGAGAGCGGGGAGCAGAACAGGCAGACTAACTGAAACACACTGCTGGGGGGTTGGTCAACTCCCTAGCCTACTAGGTATTGAATTCAGGCCCCAGGGGCTGGTGATTGCTTGATGCGCTGAGACTTAACTCCTGCCCCGCAAGGGAGTCCAGAGTCTTGAACTTCTGTCTGTGTAATGCTAAGGAATGGATCCATCATTTTTCACTTTCATCTATCCCAAAAGTTTCCTACTGTTACCCTCACATCTACTAAAACAACCACTGAGCTCTCTTTATTGTGTATTAGAGGGTTTATGAATGTTCTAGAACTTCATGGAAAACATATTTTATAAGTATATTAAGCGGAACTTACAGCATGTACTCTTTGTGTCATTGACATAATGGTCTGGTTGACCAGTCATCCCGATCTACATGGCCCCTGTCACTTTTAGGGGTGTGAGCCCCACACTGGCAGCCCCAGGCAAGCCTGGACTGTGTGTGGCTCATCCAGTTGTGGTCTTCTTCCGTGTTTTGCACGTGTTTGCCATTTGCCCCTTTTTTCCCCAAGAAGCATTTTATTGCATTTTTATTCCTGTTAATTGTCATCTGTTTGTTGTTGTTTTTTTCTCCTTTCTTTTTGGCAACTGTGAATAAAGCTGCTATGGACATTTTCATGCAAGCGTTTTAGGAACATGTATATGTTCATGTCCCTTGGCTAAATACCTAGAAGTGAAATTCCTAGGTCAAAGTGCAGATGAGCTTTGCCAGAGTCTCCCAGCAGCGTAAGAACGTGTCAGCTGGGCCTTGCTCAGATCGACACTTGGAAGGGTCTTGTTTAGTTGTGGTTTTAGCGGATGTGGTAGAATCTCAGTGTGGCGTCAATCTACTTTTCCCTGTTGGCCAACTCCGCAGAACGTTTTTTATGTCGTTATTGGCCATTCACGTGTCTTCCTTGGAGAAACATCTGCTCAAGTCTATTCTGCTTTTTAAAAGAATTAAAATGTGTTTTCTCTATCATTGAGGTCTAAGGGTATTTTTAAAAATATATTCTGAACATAAATGCTTTGCCAAATACAAGTTTTTCAGATAGTCTCCCCAGATGGTGATTTGCCCAGTCATTTTTTTTAATAATGTGTGTGATGAACAAAAGCTGTGTTTTTTAAAAATTTTGTTGAGCTGTTATATTTTTAAGATTTATGTATTTATGCATATGAGATGGTACAGTCCAGGGGTGCAGGTATAAGAGGAATCTCCAGAGACAGAGTGGGGAGCAGAGGAGGCAGATCCACTGAAGCACACTGCTGAGGGCAGCAGCGGGGAGACAGGAGAGGTCTGCTGCGCCCTGTGGGTCAGCTCCCTGGCTGGGGATGGCACTCAGGCTGCAGTGTCTGCAGATGCTTCGTAGTGCTGTGCCTCAAACCCTTGCACCACCAGGGAGGTCCCTGAACCCAAGAAATCTTTGCCTATCAGATCTGTGATCTATCTGTCTATCCTCTTTTCAACTTCTGTGTATAGAATTTGTTTTATTTAGATGTCTATAAAGTCACCTTGGTTAACCTCAACTTGCAGGAAAGGTTTTTTGATGATATTCCAGTATTTAATTGATTGATATTTATTCCCTAGTAAAATAAATTAAAATCAAATTTAGAAAGCATTTGGCTTTATAGTCAAAATATGAAAAAATATCCTAAGAAATTATTATATGTTACATGGCAAGTTTATTCTAATATGATTTGTCCAAGAGAATCACTATGGAATGAAACAAAATTTATCGATATATGAAAATAATTTCGTTTGAAATAAGTGTAAATTTCAATATAAATGTAAAATTGAGAATATCTTTTTTTTCATAATTTTCTCTAATCTCACCAAAACCCTCAGTCATTATCCTATAAAAAGAATATAATGCTGCAGAGTGAGATTTATGGTACCGGCCAAGAGTGTTCGATTTTTTATTCATTAAATATAACTTTGGAGAGATGGTAGGTAATTTTCAGCAAAATTGAAATATATTGAGACTACACAGAGAGACTGCGTAATTCCAGGAGCACCGCCGTCTCCCGCGCGCTGTGAAGCGGAGGCCGCAGCCCCTCCGAGCCCGGACCGCGGTGCAGGTGCCGCGCTGCAGCTCTGCCTGGGGTCGAAGGCTCTTCTGCGAGGCTCACTCTTCCGAGGAGCCCGCGGGAGCCGGAGAGCCCGGCTCCTCCACAGCCTCCGCGGGGCCTGCTCCTCCGTGCCTGGTCCTTTCTCCAAGCTCGTTTCTGGGGGCTCCCGGGGATCCCTCGTCCACAGCATGTCAGGCATACCCGTCGGGCGGGGTGGGGGCCGCTGGAGCCCGGGCCCAGGGAGAGAGGGCAGCGCTGGCATCGCGCTTCACAGAAGTCTGCCAGCACCTGGGGCGGCCGGGCTTATTAGACACGTTTTTTCTGTCCTGGGCCTGTGGATTGACCGCCGCGGGCATCGGTCTGTTGTTTGGTTTTTCCTTCCGATTGTCTTCTTGACACGAAGCAGCAGCGTCTCCTGCGCCTCTCCGGGTTTATACTGAGTGCTTACATTTGTAGGAGGATTCCAGGAAGGAAGAGCGCGCGTCACAGGCACGTGTGGGCCTCTGTCTCTCGGTGTGCATCCAAGCCAGGTCGCTGCTGTCATCATACCAGGTCGCCTTGTGGCTCCGCCCCTGGGGAGTCCTTGGTCCCCCCAGCGGCAGGGGTCCAGCTCAGCCCCTCTGCAGTCACCGTCTGAAGCATGAGAATGTAAAGATGCAGCGCTCAGTTCTTCGCTGCCTTGTAAGCTGCATCCCTGTGGTAGGGTGTAGACACTCATCGTGGCAGCAAATAAATCATTTCCTGTTCTATACCTTGGAAAAGCGAGAAAGAAACATAAAAAGCAGATCATATATGTTTTGATGCTCACCAGGGCCAAAGTCAAAAGACTCACAAATGAATTGACATCAAAACATCACATTGTTTTCAGGAGCGTGGTAGATAGGTACAGTAAATAGTGTACAGTCCTTTCCTAAGAAATTACAAACATTTTTAAAAAGTCAACTCTTTATTGAATTGATGATTCAGAAATCCTTCAAGACCTATTATGATAGGGGCAAGAATGTGATTGGAAGACAAGTGGACAACTGTTATTTCTCATTTAAAGTACTAAATGATTATGTGACACTGCCCACATTTTTCAAAATTTTACATACAATAATACTGTATTTTGGTAATGCCCAAAAAATACACACACCAGTGACAGAATGCTCTTGGTGGCATTTAATTCTAAAATAATAAACCACTATTTAATTTCACTGTTGAGTGTTGAAACCAAATGCACTTTTTATGGCAGGATTTGAGCATTTTAATTGGTGCAGTGGGCGACCTTTATTATTATCGGCCTTGTCCAGGTAGGAGAGCGGCCTTGTCCAGGTAGGAGAGGGGCCTTGTCCAGGTAGGAGAGCTTCCGTGTCACAGCTGCCTGTGAGACTGCCCAGCTGCTCGCAGTCACGACCTGCCTTCTGATGAGGGAGAGGTAAAGACAGGAGACAGGCGTGGGAAACAACTGTTTACGCTGCCCCTCATCAGGTGCATGGCAAACAATTGACTACAGTGAGTGAATTTCTCTATTTCCACTCTTCCTAGTATATAAAGAATCCTTTTCCCTCCCTCCTCTTCTAGTGCCCTCCCCCTCCCTCCCTCCCTCCCTCCCTCCCTCCC
>JAGFMF010011798.1:2394384-2476081 GCA_019455555.1 Galemys pyrenaicus | reverse complement strand
TGGTGGGCATGATTTCTGACTTCTTTTCCTGGTGTTTTAGGTATTTCTGCTTGATAACTGTTCCTCTGCAGCTGGGTACAAGTTCCAGTAGTAGTCTTTTCACGAACTTCAGAGACTAATGCATTTTCCTGTTGGGTCCTCAATGATCAATAACTGCAAACATTTTAGTCCTTATTCCTCTCATAATCAGTGGTCTGTGGTGGTGTCTCTTGGCAGTGTCTCCTTCCAGGTTTCCGTCCTGGCAGGAGCAGGGTGAAGCAGGACCGCACCCACCAGAACTCTTCTGCAGGGTCACCTGCCTTCCCACTTTTATAGCTCCACCTTATCATAGCTTCTTTACATTAACTTATAGTGGGTCAATTATTGGTGTTTGTGACAGATTAGTGAGAGGTTTTGACTTGCTGACATTTAATTTCTGGTCTAGTGAAAGATTTGCTATATAGAGAAAAGTAGCTCGGTACATTGAGTTTTTAAGAAAGAAGAGAGCCCTTGAGACCAAAATGCTCCAGAAAAGGTGATCAAGAAGATAAACATAATCATGGATTTTTTTCTACATATCACTTTTCTTTCTATATATAAGATAATATACTAATATTATAATAGCAACAACCTACTCTTTATTTGTTGTCTTTAAGCAATCTCTTCTTTTATCGGCCTGAATGTTTCATTCAGAGTAAACATTTATAGAGAAGTAACCATCCTATGACTTCTGTGTATGATTTAGTGACAGTTCACAAATATTTTTTCGTGCTCATTCTATGATTTCACTTAAC
Source organism: Galemys pyrenaicus (assembly GCA_019455555.1). Classification (NCBI taxonomy): domain Eukaryota; kingdom Metazoa; phylum Chordata; class Mammalia; order Eulipotyphla; family Talpidae; genus Galemys; species Galemys pyrenaicus. The sequence continues at coordinate 2,475,308 of JAGFMF010011798.1, read as the reverse complement.
TGGGGAGCACGTGGCGTGATGCCCAGCTGGACCTAAGGTTGACTGTGAAAATCGTTGACAAGTGTTGTAAAAACTAAGTCTTGTTTGGGGCAAATGTCTAACAATCTGTTCCTAAATCACCTGTCTTTATCACAAACGTGAGAATTCAGTCTTTTCTATCACATCCATATTTCCATTAAGTATTTTCTTTACTTGCTCTAAAATATTGCCATAAATGATTTTAATTTTCAAAAAATCTTCTATTTAAGAAACATGCACTCAAATATGCTCTTTGAAATATAGTTCGAATATGCTAAATCTGGAAAGTAATCTAAGTATTTGGAAGTTTAAAATGTGAAATATTTGCTACTAATTACTCAGATCTCACAGAAATGCGTCTCCTCACCCATATACTATAAATGCCCTGTTTCCAGGGTCTTGAATTTTCTCATTTTGTGACTAATTAAAAGTAATTGAAAGTCATTAAATAAGCAATTTATTCTGCTGACAACCTCCTATGGAATTTCATATTTTTAACTGGCTCTTTCAAATCAGGAACGTGAGTAATTCAAGAGTAATTGGTTATAAGAGATATGATCTTATACTTTTGCTTCATGCATTAATAATTTCAAATAAAATAGTTTATAGTCTTTTAAAATGTTTAACATTAAAAGAGTCTAGGTGAAATGAAGAAAAGACAGCTGGGTATATGATTAAATAGCAAGAACAGTAGGTTTGGGAGACATCTGGAGCTGGTAAGTGAAGCATGAATTCTTTTTTTGTGACATCCTCCACTGCCATTCTGGGAATTCAGAGAAAGTGTTGAATAAGATTGGAAAAAATAGCCATGGAAATGGCATTTTATATGACTTGTTCAATTGCTCACAATTTGATTTTCAAACCTATAACACAGGAATAGATGAGAGAAAGAATGTTGATTGGTAAAGATGGAGTATGAATAAGCATTTTATGTGTATTTATTAATAAGAAAGTCATGTCTGACACATCATAAGTAATATTCCTGCAGGTCCGTGTTTGCACGTGTCCACTGGCATACAGGCACATGAAGATTGAATTCCAATGAGGTTTACGTAAAGACTTGGTCACATTTCAGTTTCCCCTGTTTTACATATGAAAATGATTACAGGCGATAAAAATAATATATATTTTCTTATGTGACAATCGCACATTTTTATAGCAGCCGTGTCTTAGATTGAAAAATAAATGTCCTAGTAAATTTCCTTGTAATACGCCTTTGATTTTCTTAGGAGCCCTGTCCTGTAGGTAGAAGGATAAATGAAGGAAATTACAGAATATACCAGCCGCTGTCACCTGTCTTGTATTCTGCCCGATAATTCCCTCTTCAGAAAATCAGATTACAGAAATCACATTTACATGTGGATCAGAAAGAGACGCAAACTTCTGACTTTACAGATGGCTGTTTTTCTTAATTATGTGGATAACAGTTTAGAAATAACTAATTGGTCATGCCTGACAAGTAATAGCAGTTTTTCCAAGATAAACAAATGTTCACATTTTTCATACTTAATCAGAGACTTTATGTGCAAAAATGACCAAATGTATCATCTATTCTCAGCCTCCCGTGTTGTTTTGTAATAAACGACCATCTGTACTTTGATTTGACTGAGTTTGTCTGGGATGACCACAGAATCTGATTACACGGCAGATGGTTTGGGGAAAACTTGTCTTTTTAGAAGTAAGCAGACAATCACTTTTAAATATTTGGTCTGTCCTCTCCAGGCTTGCATCTGCTGCTTTGGATGCAAAGGTAAAATTGAAGATACCAGGACAGTAATGTCATTATCTCTGCTTTCTTAAATCTAACCAAATGGGTGCGATATCTCCAGGTGGCGTGGCCCGGGCAGGGGCACCTCAGAACGCCGGTGTCCTAATAAAGGAGAATAAGTATGTTTCTATATTCCATGTTTATGGATCTTATTTATGTAGGAACCTGAGGGCTGACTCTGCTCCCACATGGAGGGAACATTTGATTCTGCATTGATTTTCCCTTACAAATATCAGAAATAAAAGAAAATTATTCCAAAAACAAAGTAAAATACCAGCAAGTTACAGAGGACTTTCTGGAGTGATCGAGGGGGCTTTATCTACAAACACAGAAAGTAGTCGCGATGATCTAAAAGCCAAGCAAGACCACTGCAGCTGCATCTCTTGGGAGCACCCAGAGGCAGAAGAGTAAATTCTAGATGCTGGATAATCCCTAGCACCTTCTCCTGATCCCAGTGATTGGGTAAGGTCTGACTTGCTTGCATAAGGGCTGTTCTCCCCATACTGCTCCATGCCCCGCATACTCACTTTGGGGAAAGTTCTCTTTCTGACACTCTTGGGTAGCTGCTCATTGCTTTTCCATGACTCCATTGAGCAAATGTATCGAAATGCAAGTCATTATAAAAACCTGAGAAGCCCTTTTCAAACATTTTAGAAAAAATAAAACCAAAATGAGAGAAGAGAATCACAGAAATAAGGGTGATTTATTTGAGTTGAAGACAATATTGAGTATTTAGATCCAAATAGCCCACTGAGTGTCAAGTCAGAATATTAAAGGAGAAGAAAAGAAGGGATGCAAGGATTGAAAAAATTAAAGTCACTTCTATGTGCTCTTCTGATAAAGTGAAAGTAACAGGAATTAGAAAGGAGATGACTAGATTAAGAAGCCATTATGACCTGGGAGTTCAGCCTTACATTATCAAAAGGACTAGTATATGTGTGCTCTTGAACTCCAGTCTGCTAGCACCCATTAATCTGACTCAGTTTGAAGGATATTACATTCAGTTACATTCTTATTAATTTTGAAATCAAATGAAATGGAGATTTAAAGGAAGAAATGAATTATGCAGGTATGCATAAGGATGTCTTCAAAGCTAAATTGATCAACACGTCTAATAGCAAAAAGAGCTAAAGAAACCAAACAATGAAAATGTCCAATCCACCCAATCTTTGAGTCCACAGAGGCATCTATGTGAAGATTTCCTATGAAAATTTAAGTAAAACCAAGGCCAAGATGATTTCTTTGCCTCTAAAAATTTCCACCGCAGAGATACAAACTGTAAAATGTGTCAGCCCATTCTCGTAGCTTTCTTAAAAAGATAGCTTATTACATACAATGGCAGATCATAAGCCAAACTTGTTCATCAGGATGACAATTCAAAATAAAATAATTGTGTGACACAGCAATAATTAATACAGCGTGATCTTAGACTTGGCGAGCTGATTGTACAGTGTATTTTCTCCTTTCTAACCACATGAATCAATTCTTCACTATTCTATTCCTCCTCTCCCTTCCTAGGTGTAGGATACATCAATATTCGGTCATTAAAGTATTTTTCTTGGCTGATCTATATTTTCTCCAGGGAGTTAAATTTGTCTTGACTTCCCATATTTATCTCTAGAGTTGCTGTTTGTCTTCAAATTCATTCTCCAATATCTAATCTGTTTCCAAGCTCTTCCCCCGTGCAAAATCCATCCTACTTATAGCAAACAGATTAGTCATTCTAGATCATTTATGTGACCATGACGCCTCTCCTAAATGCAACCCAAACTTCCTCGCTTGTCACTCAGGGGCCTTTCCCCCTGGCCACCATTGGCGCATGCGCACTTATGTTCCCATGCGCTCTAGCAGAAAGCAGGTCTTCATTCACACTGGCGTTCCTATCTCTACATGTGTCTTACTCATTTGCCACCCTCCTCCTTGCCTTCCCTTCCTTTCAGCTCATTTTATGAACTCACTTTCAGGGGCTAGTTTGTAGCCGATTCCCTCTGAAGTCTCCCCAAGTTACCACCTTTTATGATGGTCTCATCATATTTTTTTCAAAATTAACATGTGTATGTGGATGACTTCTGGGTCATAACATCTGTCTAATGCATGGGGCTCTGGTGGAGAGGAGCCGCCCTCCCTCAAATGACTGAAGCACAAGGGAAGCAAAGCAAAGGGAGGGGTAGAGAAATGTTGGTTGTCACGGCAACATACACTTAGGAAGCAAGAGCCTCTTGGTGGATCAAAGAATGGAAGAACCAGATAAAATGAGGTCAGAATTATTAAAAATAATAGCATAATCTACTGACTGGAAACTTGCCTAATGCCGGTGACTGTTTGAGACATTTCGGACACAGATGAATAGGGTAGTCTATCAGCCAGATAATTCTCAGGCCTTCAAATACACATCACTTCCCTTCATTTTATTCCTTTACACAACTGCCTCAGCAGTGCTGACATTTGGGGGATTCTTTGTTGGTGGGAGACTTGCCTGCGTCTGTGGGGTGCAGAGTCCCACAGCCCTCCCCACCCCTCCAGCCTAGCCAGACACCCAGTGTGTCTCCCAACACCGTGGAGGGTTCATTGGGGGGGGGGGCATGGTTGACCTGTTTGAAACTTACTTTAAAAGGGGTTCTAGGAGTAGGGTACACCAAGAGGGTTGCTTTCCAAAATTCTTTGCTTTATTTGCTTAGAAAATAAGTACTATGATGATGACAGTGGATTAAGTCATCTCAGTATTTTTATCTTTACAAAAGAATAACTGAATTTAAACTATCAACAACTAAATAGAAAAATGTCATATACATTTTAGATCCTTTAATAAATTATGTGATCACTATAAAAACTGGAAGAAAGTTCCTACATTCGTAGTCACGTTTCTGCCTTGATATTGGGACCAGTGACCTCTTCTTACGTCCTTTCCTGCTCTGCTTTATATACAGATCCCTCCCTGTGTATGGTTTGAACTCAAAACTAAATTTATGTTTGTGAGAGTCAGTTCCTGTAACACAAGGGATGTGGAGAATTACATCACGTAGGACAATCTCATAGAGGAAGAATTATCACAAAAGTTAGGGACAGCTTCTATATTAGCTGGGCTTAACTGAACAAATCTCCCTTTGACATTAAACCCAGCGAAAAAAACAAAAGCTCTTTCTTCTCTCCTTCTCCCCCATGTCTAAAAAGCTATTTCAGGAGATAAAAAAGATACACTATAGACTGGTAGGGATGTTTAGCCCTTTGGGGGTAATTTGGGTTAGATTAAGGTACACTGACTTCAGTTGAGAATTCCATTTCTTCCCCTGGCAAAAAATAAAATGCTAAAGAAGGAATCTTTATGTTAGTACCACAGGCTACAAAGAAACATAATCTGGAGAAAGTGTGTTTTAAACTGAGTCCCAGACTGCTCTCATCAGACACAGGCAAACTGAGCCTTTATGAAATACCCTGGACTTCTATATTTCAGGTCTAAGTGTACAAAGAATCCAATGATTCTAGCAAAAACCTCCACCCCTACAGGAGACTTGCATGCTTATAAAGAAGCTGTCCTTCAAAATCAAATTGCAAAGAAGCGGAAGCATATGTTTTTTTCTTTTTATAATTAATTTTATTTTCAACTCAAGTTTAAATTTGACTCAAGTTTTATTCAAAATATGCTTTCCCTACTTCTAGCAACCATATTCCCAATATCGTTTCTACCACCAAATTGCCTGGAATGCTATCGCTTTCTTCCGGAAAGCTTGAATTCCTTTTCTGCCTTATAGTATCTGATGGGATGTATATTCATCGGTGCATCAAAAGAATCATTTTTAAGTAAAAAGATCCCAAAACCTGTCGATATAGAGGGACTAGGATGGGAGCTCAAGTCAGTCTGAAAAAAGATGCTAATGAAAAGTTAGTCTGGACTGGGCTTTGTATGTTGCTTTAATTATTTGGTGATTTGCTGTTCTTTCCTGTGATTCCCAAGCTCGTGGAATGCAGTGCGCCCTCAAGTGGGCGGGGGGTGGTGGGCGGTGAGAGAAGCGATGGAAGGTTTGAAGCTAGAGCGCGTGTTGCTTTACCCGTGCACCTCCAGAGGCCCTTGAGCCAAGGCACGGAGTCCTGGTGACTGTAAGAGCTGTGGGTCAGTGTGGGTCAGTGATCTGTTCGCGGTGCAATCCTCACCCCCATCTCTCTTCTCCTCCCCTCGGGAGGAGAAGAAATCCAGTCGTCTCTGGATTTCTTATTTATTGTAATTGATTTTTTTTCCTTAGCCCCTTGTTCGTTTCCTCTACATTCCTCCTATTTCACAGGGATGAGAAATATGCAGTGTGCAAAAATGAAAAATAAGGTAAAATATATATAAAATAAAAACGTAAAAGAGAGAAAAAAGAAATCCGTTACCTGATGGGCGCTATTCTCAGGGCCGCCGTCAGGTCACCTGGGGGTCGTGAAGTTGCTGGCGGCCGCCTCGAAGCGCAGATGATCCCAGGTAATCTCGGGGCTTGGGAACGCAACGCAAAGGCCTTGGGCGGAGCAGTGGCCCTGCCATGGCTTCGAGTCACCTGCTCTTCGCGAAGACCCGCCTGGGTTGGCCTGCCTCTGCGCTCTCGCAGGTCGCTCCCGCCCCCCGCACCCGAGCAGCCCAGCCCCCAGGCCTGAGCCCGCGCCCCCACCCGCCACATCCGCACCCTGCGGCTGCCTCTCTGAGCCGCCTCTGCCCCGCAGGCGCGGTGCTGTGGTTCTGCACAACAGGTGCCCGGCCCCACAGGACGCTCTGTGCAGACCGCCACTCGAAGCTTCCAGAATGTGCCTCCGCCATCGGGATGGGCAGCTAATTAAATGGCAACCTTGACCTTTAAGGGGCGAGGGAAACGGGATAGTAAATGTGGCCCCCACAATACTAAGAATGACAATTACATAACCGGACTCCTAGGATGAGTAGACGCAGTAAGAGAACAAAAAGCAGAAATGAAGAGAAGAGCGCAGGAACCGGGCAGCAGCGGCACCTGCGCTCACCGGAGCGGCGGGGCGGGCCAGCGGGGACGCCCCAGGGAGGCTCTGCACCCGGCTGTCTCTGGAGAGCTATGCCCCCTCAGCTCCTGGGAGCCTTCTCTCCCGCTCCTGAAATTTATATGCGAGTCAACAGAGGATTCTCCAAAATGCAATTCCATTTGCTCTTCTGATCACAATTCAATATGGAAATAAATAAAGGAGAGAAAGAAAAGAATACATGGCCGTGGAAGCAGAATAATAAACGCAAAGAAAGCAGGCATCGTCCCCCGAACAGTAAATACATCCTGAAAAGCAATATGCTGATTCTTTGTAGACACTGTACCTTTTTTCCTTAAAAACTGTGAAAGCAAAAGCCAATTATTTGCTTTCTGCACCTGGCACCAGACACAATTAGTCATTTCTGAGCAGCCTTGGGAGAAAGCGCAGCCTTCCTCACGGAGGTAAACGCTTCCAGCTCATTTCAAAGGAAGGCGCCTCGGCCCACGACACCCCTTTCTGAGCCAGTGGGCATGGAGGGCCTAGATAAAGCCGGCTCCAGGCGGGCAGCACCCTCTGTGGGAGCGACGAGGGCGCCGGTGTCGGTCAGCTGGAGACGCGCGGAGTCCGCACGGCCGGGTCAGACTTCAAGGGCAGCTGGGATGGCTGGGAGCGCTCCGCAGGTGGGGGCCTCGGTCTCCAGCGGGCCCCAAAGCGGCCGGGCGGCCGCCGCGTACAAGCTGCTGATTGAGTCATTAGCACGAGCAACTGGCCTGGGCCTCGCGGTCGACGCGAAGTAGGAAGAAAACCTTATGAAGGCACAGCAAGGCGTTTGTTTAGCCTTTTCTCAAAATGATGAACTTATATATATATTATTTTGGTCTCTGCCAGGCTCTGAATTATGAAACTAGCATTTTCAATTTCACCCATTATCTCTTCAGCTCCCCATGAACAATGTGCTGAATTTCGCTCATTTTTGTCTTCAGCAACACCTTGGAATTTTGGCTGTTTTGCTTTTTTTTATTTGTGTTTACATAAAATGTAACACCGCAGAGGAAAGCAGTCTTTGAAATCTAAGATCGTCTTCAAACAGACAAGCTGCTTCTACTTCTTCCATAGTTAAGCATAATATCACAATCAATAAAACCACAGGCGGTTAGAGCCTGATCATCGTAGGAAAGTAAGCCTACCTCACAAAATGAATCTCACCGCACTTGCTTTATTAATCTAAGGCAAGCAAAGGCTGGTGGAAGATATCATGAAAACACTCAGGGAGGGGAAATAAAATGAAAGTCAATTGCGTTAAAATATTTGAAATTCAGCAGTGCCAAGGCAGAACCTCCCAAACGCTGTTCTCTAAAATTATATTAGAATTTATGCTTTCATTCTTCTTGTCACTGTACCCAAACGGACCAGTAGCTGTTTACCAGGCAGCTGTGATTTGGAGAAAGGAAGAGAATCAGATTCTTTGGGATCCTCTTCTTCTAGGGAGAACTGATATCCTCAAAGACAGTGTAACAAGCCACTCCCTGAGACTCACAATGTCCAGGGGTTTATTACAGTTTCTGATAAGTCCTGCAAATTTAAAATCAAAATAAAATTATCCAGACTCCTTCCAGTACAGATAAGTTAGTAGACCTCAAAATTTTGCAGCTCTGATCCTTCTTTTTTTTTTTTTTTTTTGGTGGAAAACCTATTTCCATCCCATTGAATGAAAATATCCTTCTGAATATTTTCAGGGAAAGCTACATAACTATTATAGATTAATTTTGTGGAAATCATTTTTTTAAATGAAGTACTTTTTTGGAAATTCTTATCATATTTGTTTGGGGATTCCATTAACTCCAACACAATATTCACTGTCTATCACTCCCGTACAGGTTTTAGACCCTACGATTAATTTCTATAGAAATTCACATTTCTACAATCACATTGCTGCTCCTTCTCTGAAGGATTCTTTCACACGTTCCTCCTCAGACCTTTCTCTTCTCTCACAGTGCTGGTGACTTTAATTGTTTTTTCACTGAGAAAATAGAAGAAACTATAATCGACCCTCTCACCTGTCTATTAGCAAATCTGTCCATCTCTATATTATAAGTGAGAGAAACAGCCACATCCTGGAGCCAAGCTACGTGCCCCTTGGCAGAAGACTGCATAAAGAAAGTAGAGATTATACACTCAATGGAATACTACTCAGATATTTAAAATGATCAAATAGCACCTTTGGGGACACTGTGAATGGATCTTGAGGTGTTTTGCTAAGTGAAGTAAATCAGAATGTGAAAGACAAATACCACATGGCTTCACTTATTTTGGGGTACAAATAACCAAAGAACACCTCCTGGCAAAGCACAGCAAAAACGAAGTTTAGACTGTGAAAGGTAATATACTGGTTTACCATAGGGAATACAGGCGGCAGGAAGAGAGAGTGGCTGGGGTTAGCACTTGGGCATGGGAGTGCAGGTACAGGATGAGGATAGGTGAAACTTGTGAACATATGGAGGTGTTAAAGTGTACCCACACATTTATATATGTAAATGACTGAGAAATTATTATAATGTATATAGAATATATAGAGAATATAAATAAGTAAGAAAAATATGGTCCTTTAAGGAGCTCAAACCTCGTAGGGCATCCTGATATGAAAACAATTGTGTAGTTTCACTATTGGCATCAGAAGTTCAACCATGGTAAAGGACAAATTGTTCTCTTATATGAAATGGTACAAAATAGGCAAAATTCAAGATAATAAAAATAAATGGCTGTGGTAGTTTTATGATATTCCTTTTAGCAAGAGAAACTGAGCAGTTAAAAAGGAAGCTCCAAGACATTACATTTTTGCCTGTACATACTCTTTTGTGGAAAAATAGTTTCTATAGAATACATTTTCTTTCCAAATTGACAATGAGTGATAAATGTTTTTGCCCATTGCTCAGTTTTTAAAATCTTCCAATCAAAGGAGTCATGAATGTTATATAAATTTACCTATTTTTCACAAATTGCTCTCCAATATGGTAATTAGGATAAATTATAATAGCATCAGAAATCTTCTCTATAATTATAGCCACAAAATAGTCATGAATATATGATTAATACAGGGAATAGGATGTTCTAATGGGATTCTTTATGCATAGTTTTATCTGTTATTGAATGCTAAAAGATATAAATTATGAGTAATAGAAAACAAAATCTGCCAAAATCTCCTCATTATTTCCAGGGCAAACACAAGCTATTAATTAGTATTTTTCAACTTATATTTAATATCAACATTTTCAAATGCTTAAAAGTTTTTATCCTTTAAATATTACATCCAACTTCTTTAAAACTCATATTTACCCAGATAAAACTAATAATTGACAAAAATGTTGACAAAGTTTATCTTTTCCTTATAGCACATTCAAAACATTAACAGATATTATTTTTTAAAAGAAAAATTCAGGTTCACAAAAAAATTGAGCAATAAATATAGAGTTTTGACATAAATCCCTTCCATTTCCTCCCACTTATTTCCTTTATTATTCAATACCTTGCCTTGGTTTGCTGCATTTGTTACAATTGAACAGATACTAATACACTGTTAGGAGTGCATGTACTGACGACACTTCCACCTTCCAGAAAAGCACTGTATTTCTACCTTTTCCATGCTGCCCAGGAGTGTCCTTTGTTATAGCAGCCAGACTGTGCTAAGACTTACTGTACTCAGTGTGCCCTAATGACAACCGAGATGTTTGTAGCAGCACCTTGGTATTAGAGATGAATGGAAGCTTAACACAGTTAATGAGGTTCACTCTTTGGAAAATTAATGCCTGTTATTACTGAGGCAGACCATTAAGTTCTCTTACATACCATTATTAGGTATAAAAATTCTTGAAAGCACTGCTTTTGAAGATCATTTACAGCATTCTAACTCAAAATGTAATGTACAAATTCACTAGCGGAATGTTCTGATGCTGTATAGATGTAGCTTTTCTTGGTCTGGGATATTGTATTACAAATGAAATATCAAACCAATTTGAATGATCAAAAATGGGTGTCAAATTCAAATGAAAAAATAAGCAAAATATCTGTATATTTTATGCCATTGTAGATCAATCTGATGCTAGGATTCAGAGAATATAAAGCAGACTCACAGTCTAATGATGAATGGTATTATATTTGTTGGAAATAAATTACTTATAATGTAAATTTTTTAGATTTTCTCTAAAGTTAAATAAGGTAACTGAAGAATCAAAATACAATTACATTTTTTAAAAGTAAATACGTGTTGGCTTACTTCCAATTTTACTGTTTTTATCAGTTTAAAGTGTTTAATCAATCAAGAGTCTTAATAATACAACATCTTGGATTAATGGTACAACTCAGAAAATTTTCTTGCAATTTCTGTCATTTTCCCCAAACAGTCAAAAGCAGCTATTGTAATTTTAGTATAAATATTTACTCCTTCAATAACAAGTTATTTTTTTAATTTCTGAAATGAATGCCATGTAGCTATTTTTTATTCAATCATTATTTTGAACAGATTGTATGGAGACTAACAAATCTCATATTTATAATACCAACCATAAATCGAGATTTTAACACCACGGGTAAATAAAATAATTTACTCTTATTTTTAATACAATCTTAGAACAAACATTTATTTTTTAAAAAGCTATGTTGTATTTATTTCCTTTATCTCTTGAAGATGTGAGCAAACTGACTACAATACAGTAAAGGAATTGGACAGACTCCAAGAATATGGAAAGTAAATACTTTTTTCAGAGCAGGGTTCTAATTAGCTAACACACCGAAGAACCCCTTCTAAAAGCATCTTGCATAACTTAGGAGATTTTCTCATAAAGCAAATGCATGCCTGCAGGTAGACTCTGCTCATAGGTGTTTATCTGCCTGTCTTTGGTAATAATGAAAGGAAATTAAGGCATTTTTTCCCAGCAGCATATATTAACCTCCTGTCATCTGATAGGAAGAAGTTGGAAAGCATATGTACTTGCAGATGGGAATATATTTGCAAGATTTTTCTGCTAAAGGCCAATATTAGTGAAATAGAATAGACTGTTTGTGTTAAAGTTGGAATAATCACAGGGAATTAAACCAATAATGATATTAAGTATAAATTAGTAATGCTGGCACTAGCTCAAGAGAAAAGAATTTTTCTTCCCTGTTTGTTTTGTTGTGTTTGCCTTTTTTCCTTTTTTTGTAAGCCCATGAGTTACATTTTTAGTGTTTAGTATGTGGAATTCCTGATTTTTTGGCACTCAAAATAACACTGATTTGTAAGGCACCTGAATTCTCTAAAACAGACCTCTTCCTAAGAACAGATACCCCTGAGAAACTGAAGGTGAAGACAGTGGCCCGCGGGTTCCGCGGGGTCGCCGGCACTGGCCCTCTGGTGTTGTAGTAGACAGCTGGATGTTTGGAAGGTCCAGTTCTCCATGAAATGTTTTCATGAGAAAATTCATTCTTTTCATAGCCACAAAATCCTATGCTCTCTAACTCTTATCTCAGTTTTAACATTTTCTGTTATTTTTTTAACTGGACTCCTCTAAACTTTTATTTCTCCAAATGACTGATGATGAAATTTTAGTTTAACAAAAACAACTCTATATATCTGTGTGTGGGTCTTTTGTCATGAAACATATATATGTCTATGAATCACAAATCCTCCCACACAGAATCTACCTGTACATCCACATCAGGAAACTCCCACAGATTCTCACTTGATTTGCTATTACCTTAGAGTTTGCAAGGAAATAAACTATTGCTGTTTCATTTAGTTCTTAGAATAAACCTATGAATTGAATTTAACTGCTCTTAGTTCAGAGACACAGAAACTGGTTTATAGAAAACACAGTAACAGTGTACAATGATGTCCATTTTAAATAGCAGCATCTGCTTTCTGAATCAACTAGCCATTTAGTTGGGGAGACTTTTCACTGTTTGCCCTTCCTTAGAAAAACTTTGGACCTGGAACTTGCTTTTCAAGCACAGTGTTGTAGGTCAGGAGACCAAGTGTCCTGTGATTTCACTGTGGAAACACGAGCAAAGAAGCATAAAATGCCAAAATGTAGTTGAGTGGTGATGGAACTCTGCCCAGCAGGTGGGAAGAAGCAGGCCATAAAGAGGGCCGAAATACAAGTAGGAGCTGCCCCACTTTACATGGTTGCTTGAGACCCTTTCTCTTCTGCCTTCCCCTTCCCTCACATCCCTTCAGTGGAAATGGTGGTAAATAAAAAATGTCCTTGAAGCTCTTTGTAAACCCTTGGGAACATCCAAAGCCAGCACCTGCGGAACCACCAGGAGATGTGATGGGACACGCAGGCACATCAGTCTCCTCCAGTCCCTGCCCCGTTCTTCCTCCCCAGAGGCCACCTCTGTCCCAAATCCTAGTCCATCCCTACAGTCATCTACTACAGTCATCCCTACTGCTGATGAGCGCTGAAATACAATGAAACAAACAGCACCCGTTCTTCTGTTACAATTGATTTTTCCTACATTTGTGGTTTATGGACTGTTTAAGAACTCTTCCCTACCCAGGCGAGGGCATTACTCTTACATTGTCTTCATGTAGTTCCACTGTTCAGCTGAGACTGGTTTCCGTGTGTGGTGTGAGACAGAGGTCCATTGTTAAATGACAGAGCTCTAACTCGTTAGAAAATACATAACCTTGATTATCAGATAAATATCCGTAATGTGACAATACTTATTCCTTGCAACTCCCAAAACTTAATTTCAAATAAATAGAATTCTTATAAAATTACACATTCACAGTTACCAAAAGATAATATACTAAAAACTGGTAATAGAAGCAACTATAAAAATAACGTTCAATACTACCACAAAGTCTTCCCTTGATATTTGCATGGTCAACAATTTAACCAATTAGCAGTAACAAAATGATGTACAAACTATATCATTTATTAGGAAATGAGGTTAGCAAGTGTTGTACTGCATCTCTGTTGTTGCTGTAATAATGCTACGATTTTAGCGAATTAAAATAACGCAGAGTTATTTTTTACAGATTTGAAAACCAGGAGTCCAAATTCCGTATCACTGGGCGGTAGAAAAGGTGTCTGCTGGCACTGGGCATGCAGAGGAAGTGCATGTCCTGTTCACTGTCAACTCGCAGCGCATCTGTATCCTTTCACTGTGGCTCTTCCTTCATCGTGCATCCTCCCGGTCTCTTGCTGCCATTAGCAGTTCGCTTCTGCCCATGGCCGTGACTCATCCTGTGTCACTCTCACAAGAACTGCAGTGTTTCCTTCCCTGCACAGTGCCCTTCATAGTTTCTGGAGATTAACTTGAGGACATATTTGGGGACCTCTTTAGTCTATAACATGTTTTGAGTGTTGGGTATAATGGTCTTTCTTCTCGAGTTGTAACTGGGGAGCAGCATACATCTGGAATATATACACATACACTTTTTAACAAATATATTAATTCGGATCATCAAGTCATTGTATTGTTTCCTATTTTCACTGTTTTTTTTCTTGCTAGTATGACTGCTTATCCCCTGGTACCAATCAAAGAGTCTGTTTCTGTAAAAGCAACAGTGTGTTTGTCTATGGCTCTTAGTGCATAGTCTTGACTTCCTAGGACTCCCATAGCTCTTGTCAATCTCTACTGGAATGCTTCAGCACAAAATTAAGTGGTTAAAAAATTACCTAGGGAATATTTATTGTATTCAAAATTTAAGAATAAGTCATTTTACAGATAATGACAAATTGATTCACAGTTAATGTGGAAAGACAAAAGACCTGGAATGACCAATACAATATTGAAGGAGAGCAAAGTTGGGCAAATGATGCTACCCAACTTCAAGACTTGTTATAAAACCACAGTAGACAAGTCAATATGGTATTGGTGAAAGAACAGACAAATACAACAGAACAGAAAGCTCAGAAATAGATGCCCACAAGTATAATCCACTGATCTCTAAGGAAAGAGCAAAGGCAATATACTGGACAAAGATAGTCTCCTCAACAGCGGTTTTGGAACAATCAGATACCCACATGCAAAGAAAAAAATCTAGACACAGAAATTAACAAAATAAATTATAGACCTAAATGTAAAATTCAAACTATGAAACTCCTAAGATACAGCATATGAGAAACCTACAACATAGCTGACATTAAATATGGTGATGACTTTTTAGATACAACCTCAAAAACACAGTCCATAAAAACAAAATTGGGAAAAAAACCCTAGATTTCATTAAAATCAACAACTTCTGCTCTACAAAAGATAATACTAAAAGCATTAGAGGACAAGTCATCAACTGAGAGAAAATACTTGCAAAAGACATAAAGGAATCGAAAATACACAGAGAACTCTTAAAATTCAACAGTCAGAAAATAACCCAGATAAACAGTGGATCAACCTCACCAAAGACAATACACAGGTGACAAATCATCATATGAAAAGATGTTCCACATCATGTATCATCAGTGAAAAGCAACTTAAAACCACAGTGACATGTCAGTTGGTTAAAAAAAATCAAAACAAAAATTAAGACCTATGTTTGAAATGAGTGCAGTTATTATTATAAAATATTATTTTAATTACAGAGATGCATGTGTTTACTTCTTTTTGGTGGTCCATTTGAACTACTTGTACCCCAATCCCGCTTTGAGGAGTTTTGTGACCTCGCATGAACTATTTAGCTCCCTTAAATGATAGTTTTTTCATCTCATAGTAGAGACAATAATGGTTACTATGAGATAATCCACATACTCTTTTGGGACCTAGTATAATCCTAATTTTCAACATTTATCACCAAAGGAATTTGAAAGCATGTTTTTGATTCATTTTTAAGTTTTAAAAAGCATTTGAAACTGCCTCTGCCTCTTTCCATTAAATAACCTCAGGAAATGAATAAGTGATTAACTTAACAAGCATATATACAATCAGAAAACTCATTCAGTTGACATTCTGAATAGAGAGGCATAATGCAGATTTAATGTACACAAGTGTTAAATATCCATTATATTTTGTACATTTATTGTTCCAATCCATTTAGAAATTCATCATGACATCATTTCTATATTCTATAAGGAAATTTTTTGGTGTATCAAAGTTATGTAAAATATAATACCTTTTTGATACATATGTGTATATATGTAAATAACTTTTTATCAAAGAACTGCTGATATGCCTTTTTAATAACTTCAGCTGACTAGCTAATACTGATCTCTTAACAGATATGTTCAGAAAATACAATTGGGGAATTACTTTTTCCCTCCCTGATTCTGATTAAAGTGAAATATGCCTTCAAGTTCAAGAGCTCTTTTCACTGGCTACCGTCAACCAATGTGCATTAGAAATACAGCTAAGCCGACACTCCTTGAGCCAGCGAGGAGCATCTTCTGCTGGGACTGCCCTCCACTGCATCATACCTCTGAAAGGAAGGGATTTGCATGGGAGAAAGTATCCAAAGCACAAGAGAAAGCGTGGCTGCTCAGTGTCATCAGCGCTCTAGGAAATGACTTCAGATAAACTAAATCAGCTCAAAAACATAAATTCCTTTCATATCTTGCGTTCTTAACTCCTAAGTTAAAATTTCATGAATGAGTCCAGCAAGATAAACAGTGATTCCTGCGGGTGGGTGATAGATTTTCTTTGTTACTGTAATAGAGGTTAGGCTAAAAATTACTGATTTCAGTTTCTCCTTTTAAGGACCTGCGTTGGTTACACACTTACGGCAGTGATTTGGGGGGTGTCTGCAGGGAGGCCCCTTCCCTCTCACTACTGCACTTGCCCTAAAAGTGTCTTGGAGATGCCTTGTTTCATTTTCATTTTATTCTCTGTGAAAGCGCCTGGCAGTGTCGGGCTTCTCGCTGGAGCCCCGTTTGAAACAACGCCATATGGACACTATAAAACATTTGTAGTTTTCCTCAACAGCCTAGAAGAGCTTTTTGTCATGGAGAGAAAACGAGGATTATTATTAGGTGCAACAATAAAAGCATGAGCTGCGGAGCTTCTCCCGGTTTTATTCACGTAATCCCATTTTAAGTAATGGTGCTGGAATCAGAGTAAGAGCATAAGCAGGAAAGCCTGTGGTATTTACTAATGACTAAGCTTCAGTCAACTCCTCAAATCATCTTGATATTAAATTATGAATCTCACTGATAGAGGCTCCTAACACAGCTCTGACAAAAATCCTAAAATAAAATAGAGTAGCACCACCTCGTTCTTCATTGTGACCCTGTTTCGTGGGATAAACAAATGCCACATGGAATACAAGAGAAGACAATGCCTAGAAGAAAAAAACCAGGAAGGACACGAGGTGTTTGAAGAACCCGCTCGTTTTCCTTCCCATCGCAGAGGGCCGCGGCTGAAGGCTGAGGCGCTGTCACTGCCATCAGAACGGCCTGCCGGGGCCGCACAGTCTCCCCAGCACGAGGAAGTTTCGGCAGCGCGTCGAGGCACATTTATAAGACCAGAGGACAGAACACAAGGGGTCAGAGACCTCGAACTACTAAGATGACTCCTGATGACCAAAGTGGCAGCAGCTGGTATCAAGGTGGCCTGGCGCCAGGAAGCCGCCTGCAGGGTCCAGCCAGTGACCTGACCGCGGGCCTGACGCACGAGCCTCTAAGGAGTCATGACTGGTTCCGCTGCGCCCAGCCCTCGGGAGGGTTCTTTCCCCAGAGGGCAAGGGCCCGCTCTTTGGGGTCTGGGGCCTGTAACAATAACATAATGAAAAGGCTTATTAATGCATGTGGCCACTTGGATGACGCTGAGAAGCATGGTGAGTGAAATGCACGCAGCATCATCGCGTTTATATGACATCCTTGAAATGACAAAAGCATAAACAGAACACAGGAGGCTGGTCAGGAGGCGGCTGCGGCCAGGGGACATTGACCAGAAATTCACAGGACACCATCACTGAGGAGAGTGGGTGGAGGGTACAGATGAGCTCTTTATTGATCATGTCCTATTGCTCCATTGAGTCCAAAGTCACTTTGATATAAATGTAATAAGAAATAGATAGGAATTGAAGTTATTTAAGTAAAATTCAGTGTGCCTATTAAGTGTATTTTCATCTATCTGGTCTTTTCAAGTATTGAAAAAATATTTTAGACAATTTTTTTTTCAGCTTAAAAGGTGAACAAAAATGTTTAGTTTTGAAAATTTACAATTATCTTAATACCTTCCTACATACTTTTTGGATAACATTTTAAGCCAAAGATACAAACTTTTCCAACTACTCTAACTCTAAACATATTGTAGCATATCTAACAGCTTATTTATTTAGCCATGCGACTCCATTTCCATTGCATCATGTTAAATGACATAATTTGCCACAGCAATCTGGAAATTTAATAAAAGTGTCAAAATCTCACATTCCTATGAATGATAACTTTTTTGGTGTTTATAATATAATTCCCATTTTTTCAAATCTATAAACTATTTTAAAAACTTTTGTAAGTTTCAGAAAATTGATAATACATTCTAAATTATAATAATACAAATTTGGAATTTCTAATAAATACAATTTTCGACACGGAAATGAATTTTGGAAAGTGATCATTAAAAGCTGTTGAATTATCAAGAGCATGTGCATAAAAATGTCAATATCAATTAAACTGTAACTTCCATTTGTCACTCTGGTATGCAAAAATGGCTCTACTTAAATGGAAGGAGATTAGATGTTGAATTCTGGGAGGTTGGGCCTACTGCAGAGTCTGCCATCTGGTTGGTACACAATTAATATTTGTTGACAAATGAGTGATCGTGCCAGTGTTTATGTGTAGGCTCATCCCATGAGACTGACATGCAAGCTCTACCGTTTTTTCCAGCCGCTGGCTTATTGACTGTTTTCAGCTTCTCCTTGCCCTCCGGTGAACTGATCATCCTTCTTGCTTGTGCCTTGTCTACGTTTTTACTTATGTGCAGAAAAATTTATTCCTACAGATGACATAGATGACTGAGAAATGCTGTCGGCATTTCAATCTAGCCCTTATCGATGGATTGTTTTTAATTTACAATTAACGAAAACCCAGGTAACCATTTTAAACAAGACTGATTGGGTCATTCGATCGGAAGGGGTAGATGTAGTTTAGAAAACAGACATGGCTTGATCTGAAATCTAGCTTCGGTTTCTCCACCTCTCAAGAACCTGCCCCCAAGTGAATACTGTTTCATGTCCAGTTTGGATGCCTCCTAGTGGAAGATGTTCTGGAGAGGGCAGAGCCCCCCGCGCCCCCCATCAGGGGCCAGAGCCTCAGAGCTGTGCATTGATGGAGCCTCTAGTCTACTCCCTCAATGCCAGTTGTCTATGAGATGACGTGCCATGAATATGCAGGTCCTGGTGACCTGAGTAATCTGACTGGCTCAGATTCCAAGAGCCCAGGGCCCCACCATGTTGTGGAAGTGAATGGCAAGCTAGTCCTGCCCATAACCACACATTGTCTTTTAGGGAGGGAGCTGACTGCCAGAAGAGGCGTGATTGTCAATATGATTCTTGCTGGAGCTTCTCAATGTGTTTCTCAGTCTCTGAGAAAAGGGAAGCCAGGGCATCGGGAAGATAATTAGTGAGATTCGGTTGTGGTGTCCAGCTCTAACCCTTCAGCCCGGATGATGGACTTCTCTCTGCTGGAGTCGGGAAGATACAGATGAAAAAGAAGAAGAAAAAAGGATGTGACTGAAAATACTGTGCCTCAGTCCTGCTGCTGTAGGAATTTTGTGAAGGACACGTTATTTTTGTTTATGAATATTTGATGTTGTATATGAAACACCACGCTTTGACAGTACCCTGAGAGTTAGGGGCACGTGAAAAGTGCCTCTCGCCGTAGTGAAAAAGAAATGCTCAGCTCACCCGGGCATCAAAAGTAAGCACACACATCTCAGTAAGATGATATTTCCTCCCTATTCCCTCTGTTCCTGCACTAAGATAGGTAGAGACAAGTTGTGCTAAAACTAATATGAACCCATAATTTGGTCTAGATTCAAAAGGAAGAATGGTTTTATAATGCCTACTGTAAAATAGTCAAATAGTCATTTAGATTAGAAAATATCATGGGACTAAAGCATGCTTAGAAACTGATTCAAACAAAATCAAATGCTTGAGGAACATGAGAGAGAGAGCAGAGGATCATACCTGAGCCAGGGCTAAAGTGGTAAATCCAGAAATGGGGCTGAAGAAAAAATGGACACATGGAATCAAAGGGGGGATCGAGGGGACAGAGTTCAGAGCCACCAAGGCTAAAGAGATGTCTGCTCCGGAGACATTTCAGAAGTGCAATTTGGCTTTGACAGGTTCCAATTAGACACACAATGAGAGGAGTGACATCTGTTTGATGATATTTTTCAGAAATGAAGGGAGTGCATACAATTGAGTCCTTTTGAATCTGAGAGCTGACTTCCCTGGAAACAGGTTTGTTTCCATCCACCTCCCAGTCAAAATCCTCAGCGGGCTTTATTTTATTTTATTTTTTTTAGAAGTTGACAAACTGATTCTAAAATATATGTGAAAATGACAGCTGAAAACATTTTGAAAAAGACTACAATGGGAGACATTGCTACCAGATTTCTAGGCATTCTATAAAGTGGCAGTGAGCTGGCAATGAAAGGATCCACAGACATACTAATGGAACAGGCAGGTATTGGGGATGAGCTCACAGATGTATGATTACTTTTTTAAAAAAACATATGAACTAAGCTAACTTAAAGGAGAAAGGGTAGCCTTCTCATTAGCAGTGATGGTTAACCTAGATATCCATCATACGCCTGGGTCGGTCGTTGTCACTCAGACACTGAAGTTCTGATGGGTTATGATAGCTAACTGTAAACTGGAAGTTCCAGAAGAAAATAAGTCAATATCCAAAGACAAAGGAAGTTCGAAAAATCAAAGAGACAAATAATGTATCAGATCTCATCAAAACTAAACATTTCCCTGCAAAGACCAAAAAGAAGGAAAGACATGCATAAGAGAATATTAATACAGTATTTGTCATACAGGATAAAGTCCTGTATCCAGAATAACAAGTATACATGAATATAGATAGATAGATATGACAGAGAGATGGATCTCGAAATCATCAATAAAATGTCAATGTGATAAATACACAGAATTACTTGAAAAAGAAGACTTCAGAAAGAAAATATATCAATAGTGAATGAAGACACATTTGACATGATTCATCTCAAGGGAATTAGAATTTAAACCACAGTAACATACAACTTCCAACCCTAAGACTATCTAAAACTAAAGAGAGTAATATTGAGTGTCTCAGATGATGTAAGAGTGCAAGATATGGAAAACATTGATATCACCTTACAAAGTTGAACCTGAAAATGACCCAGTTTTCATTCCTAAGTATTTATCTCAATGGGATGAAAACATATGTAGACAAATACTCATAATAGCTTCAATCACAGTAACCCCTAGTTGATGAACGTCAAACTGTCCATCTTCAGGTAAATGGGTGAATGTATACAATAGGATATATACAATAGGATATCACCCACCCATTAAAAGGAGCCACCTGAAAGCATAAATGAAGAACATTGTCTGGTTGAGAAACAAGACTCCAACAGACTCTCTGTGCTCCCAGCGTGCTCCAGTCGATATTCAGTTATGACAAGGAGAAGTAAGATTTGATGAAAACTGTCCAATCAGTGGTTCACTGGCTGAGGAGCAAAGAGATGGGTTTTAAAGATGCTGGAGGAATCTTATTGGGATAACGAGAACATTCTGTATCTTGACTGCAGCTGTGCTTGAATAAGGACATATATTTGTCGGTACAGATTGCCCTGGGCACTTCAGATCTGTGTACTTAGTGCAAAGCATAGGTCAATAAATTAACTACCAATCAACAAAGGAAAATGATTTTATGAAATGTCAGTGTTGTGAATTACAGGGGTGCAATTATCTGTCCCATAGACCAACAGCATCTTCTAAAAAAACCTAGACAAACTAGGAGCTTGCACACAAGAAGTGTTGATGGGAAAACCAAAGATTGTATATAATTACAGTTTATAAGGACTTTCAACATTATTTTTGAATATTTTTATCGAAAGAGTTTCAGAAGTGCTTGTGGTGTGGAGGACGTACTGTGGGAGGAAGAAGGAGGAGAAGGAGAAGGTGTGTATTCTTTTTTTGCTTTATGAACCACTCTGGATTTGAAAACATACAAGTAATTTTACTAAGAAGAATGACAAGATCTTTTTAGTATTAGGACAAACAAGCTTTTTGCTTTAAAACATGTCATGCTTGACCAATAATAAGGGAACTCTCTAGCAAAAAGATCAAGTTTAGTTTGAAATTATGACCCTGTGACAATTGTTAAGTTGGTAAAACACCTGTCTCATATACATGCCTCTTGTGTCCTCCCTCCTGCCTTCCTCTTTCTATCAATAATGCAATTTCTTATTAATTAATCCATATTCTTTAATGGAATTTACCTATAGCTGTTATATCTTTAGAATGAAAAGGAATCCATTATTATAAACAATAAATCTCCTTGTTTATTTGAGTCCCTGGAAATTAAGTTTTGTTACAAAGAATTTGGTTCTATACCCCCTTCTGCACAAAGCAAGGCTTTATAGATGCAAGTATAAACAAATATCTTGAGTTAAATTTCTGCCTCTGGGCAGAGATCCTGGCAGCAGTGCCCTGTGTACAGTTAATGGACCACATTATGAAGACACATAATGCTAGATAGTGAAGACTAATGCTTGCACATATGTTTGCAGGTGTAGGGAGACTCTCAGTGGGGAGTATTTTGACCCTGGCCACCTGGGTGCAACTTATAAATATGTGTATAGATCATTTAGAATACATATTTTGCTTTTGTGACCATAGGTTGATAAGTTTTCAGTAGAAAGGGTATTCAGATATACACAGCCTGGTACCTTTAAGCTCTGCCAACATAATTTGCATTTACGTTGCTTATGTGCAGGCTTTGAGCAGTAGATTCCAAAAGCTACAAAATTTTGACTGATTGAAATTGAAAATAGCTTTCAGGCTATTTTGGTGTTCTTACCATGCACACATATATACGTGTGTGTGTGATATTAGAGTGTCAGATTGTAGCTGAGAATAACTGCTTTTTGTATGAACAATGTGTAGCTAATGCTGTTGTGTAACATTGTTGTTCTATAACTACCTTGTGGTGTGTTTTCTATCACTACACAAATGAACACACAATGTTTTAATGTGACGGCGTGAGCAAACACTACGATCCTTATTCCATGTGATGAGGGGCGTTTATTTTTAAGGCTGCCACTTTTGAATTTCACTGGATTTGAACAACACCAAACCATTGAAGGGATAGACCCTTTACGGCTGTTTGTGTCTGCTCCAAAGGCTGCGTCTTCCATCACTCTTAAACAAAACTGTCATTTTGCAAAATTAGATTATTAATTTTCACAAGGCATGAATCTCAACCTTCATGGTACTTTTTCAATATAATTATTAAGAGAAAGTTCATGAATACTTAATGAAAAAGAGGCATCTGCATCATATAAATACCTTCCCTCTCCTGTTCTGTATGCGATGGTTGCATGGCCATCTGGCAAAGGTTTCAGATGACTGAAGCTGAAGCAATAAATTAATACAGTAAAAGATGCTACCAACAGTTTTAAACCAATTAAAATGCTTGAAGTAGGCTCAATGCATGTTAAAATGTTATGTCTGTTTCTGCTAGCAGCCATGTACGAAAGAAATATAATGAGCCAAGCATGGCTGAAGGAAAGTTAGCAGGAGTCAGGAGAGCTGTTCATTGCAGACACTTAGAGCAAAGCTCACACAATTAAAAAGTAAATACCGGAACATGCCCAGTCCTCACCCGGCCAGCCCCACCTTTTAGGTAAAGAGTATAACCTCCTGTTTACTCAACTTGATGGAAAAATACTCTGGAACTTCAAGGGCCACATTGCATGTTTTGCAAAATTTTCAGATCTCATTACTAGATGAAAGAGAAATAAATATTGACCACAAAATGATTTTGAGAAGCAAAATTACTTATTCTCCAGATTGTTTTCTATGAAGGCTGTTTTTCATTTTATATGCAGATGGTTAAAAAGAAAGCAAGTGAAGATTTTATAAAACTTTGTAGTAATGTGATTCTCACAAGTCATGTAAGGTTAGAAAAGCAAGATATTTATTGTGCTTCATAAATAAGACGTAAATGTTGGCTTTCAGTACAACTTTCATTTTTTACAAACATGAATAACTAAATCTATGTTTTTAAGGCCAGCAACATATAGCTTAAACTGATAATTTTTAAAAAAAAGAAAGGTAATGGCAGTGGGAGTTCAGTTCTATAACATTTCTTAGAGGTGTGGGCTATTTGACTATCATTACTATCATTATTTGTAGTTAAATGTAATTATTCTTAAAACCTATTTCATTGATTCAGTCTTTTAATTGTGTGGGCAATTTTTGGAGACGCTAGCAAAAGTTAGAAGAACTAGCAACTTCTAATATGGTCTGTCTATCTACCTACCCACCCATTCACCCATTCCAGACATGGTATACCTATTGTATACACAATGGATAGCGGGAGGAAAAGCTTATCAAATGAACTCTGCAAATGTTAGTCCTTAACCATATTTGTCTCGCCTCCAGCCTCTATTAAGTGCCTGAAGCCGTGAAGAAGACTGGGCAGGATAGTTGTCTGCGCCAAGGAGGAGAAAGGTGAGTCCTGAAACACAGCAGTCCACTTTATGCAGAGACCCCACTGGTTCTGTGAAACACTCAAGAATATCAACTAATGGAAGCAGGTCTCCTGGGTGAAACAAAAGCACTATTAACATATAAAGCATTAGAAAGTGAGACTGCTTTTATCTGGATGTTGATGTGATCAAGAAGCATGCAGTTAGACATGGAAATCTCCCTGGTAACACGGGAACAGAGGAGAATCACATTTTCAAAAGTGTTAGCCCATGACAGGTACCTTTGTCTTTATTCTTTAGACTCACCCATATGCCCTCTAAGAAATCCTCTACCTTTCTTATTGTGTGTCAATGTATTTGTTATCATTGCTTAATTTTTTATGGGATCAAATAACTGAATACTATCAGTAAGTTTTCCTCTCTCTTAATTTCAAGACATTTAATCATATTTATTGAACTCAAAGCTGAAAAATCCATGCAGTAGCATTAGTGATGAAAGTATTGTGACCCACCTCCTTAAAAACTTTTAGGTTGACTCCCCACAGTTCACAGAGAGGAAGCCCTCACTGGGGTCCGCGGGGCTGCTCCATGGACTCCCTGGGGCCCCTCTCTAGCTGGCTATCCTACAGCCCTCCCACACCCTGACTCATACATCTCAAGCATCACCTTCTCCAGAAGGCCCTGCCCGATCCCAACACTAAAGGGAAGGCCTCCCTCTCTGTGCCCAGGGCACCCGTGAATGTCTGTCATCAGTTCCAGTTGTCTCGAATGGTCTATTTGCAAATAGAGCGTCACATTAATCCATGCTCAGCAGTGTCAGTGGGAACACACTGAGCAGCGGGTGAGCAGCGGGGCCAGGCGGGACCAGGAGGGCTTCCACAGGGCACTGACCTCATGCCTCTCTTCCTTGTCTTTTCCAAAGTTTGCTAATGATCCAAGAGCTTCTTAACACTTTGGGTTTGATTATATGTATGAATTTGCGTAAAGGTCAGCATGTTTAGACAGGATATATTATATCAGGGTCCAAATCATTGAATTTAGGGATAACGCTTTTATAAGTTGTTTTGCTGAGTTGTTTTGCTCCTGGTGTCTTGCAAGTTACTCCTGATGGCCACATCAGTAGGATTTATGATGAACCTGGCAAAAGTTCAGCAGAATTTGAATTGAAACAAATTTGGGGGTGTGGATTCCCTAGTAGGGTGTGGTCAAGGACAGCATGGTTTTGACGCCATTGAAATTGTGAGTGTTAAATTGGGAGAGGAAACTGATTTTTATTTTACCTCCTCATGATCTAACCTCCTTATGCAAATCCCAGCATTGTGTGAGCCTTCTTTCAATTAAAAGTTTCCTTTTAGGATCAGATGACTAACACTGAGTGTGCAAAGTCATTCTGTGCATAAGTGACTTTGAAAAGAAAAAAAAGGTGAAAGATTTAAAGACACAAAAACCAAAAATGAAAAGACAAGGACAAATTGGAGACACTTGGTAGGGAGGGAAGAGGGGCAGGGTTGAGGGCAGATGGGAGCACGGGGGACTGAGGTGATGGTGCACTGGTGATATGGTGATGGGGAATACATGGGGATTACAATTGATGTCAAATATATATAAATTAAAAAAGTTAAAAAAACACAAATAAACTCACAAAATTAAAAAAAAGAATACAGTGAAAAAAAAAGAAAAAAAAAGGGACTGTACAGATCAGGAAATACAAGTTTAATCACAATCTTACCTATTTTGAAGTTAGAAAAACATTATTTTAATTTAAGGTAAAGACATCCCATTGAATGTTAAATGATTGACATTATGCAAATCGATAGACAGCATAATAGTGCTTCACACAGGTGTACTATATTTCAAAACTACCATCATAATAATCTCCTCAATTCAGATTTGATGAGCATAGAAAACTATAGTGTAAGTTTGCCATGCTTCAAGATTTATCTCTAAAAAGCTGTCTTTAAAGCATTTCTGAGTTGAAAATTAATGAAAGCACCTTATGAAGTTATTGTCGTTAGTGCATTTAATGTACTTTGCCAAGTGCTTTCACAAACAGTCACGTTTTTTAGAATCATCATCAAATACATATTCTGATTGCCAAAGAATGAGTAAAACAAATAGAAGAGTCAATTATATTTGGAATAGAATTAGAGTTAGGTACAGATCAAAGAGAATTTATAGTGTGTGGAGTTTTGTTAGTACAATAATATTGATAATGGCAACTAATATTTATTGAAAGCTTATAAATAGGCCCTGTGATAAGGCAAAATAGACCTGGATTTTATTAGCATTTTTCAAGTTAACTGTGAAGTTATTTCATCTTTTTCTATAAATAAAGCTGTGATTTGGAGGTAGATGATAAACAGAATGATACACAATGCCATTTTGCTTTATTAAAATATTTGCATTTTTTAGGTACATAGTTCCTTTTAATGACATAGGCATACATTATGAGAATAATTGTTTTTACCTGATAATTCATTTTATTCTATTGTGTGGCTATAAGTAGGTGTATAAATAAAATATCTTCTTGGACTTCTGGACCAACTGTGGTAATGACAATAATAATAGAAAATCTAGTAAGTAAACATCAATGAAGATTATAAAATAGGAAAGTCACAGTAGAGTAAACTTATTTCTTGGGTCTAGACTCTAGCAAGAACGCTACTCCATATTCCTCAGAGTTTGTTCTCGATCTTTCAAATCATCTCCTCTCCCATATAGTATGGAACTTCTCTTGATCTTGTTGAAGTAGATTATTAAATCAATAATCGTTTCCAAATACTCAGAGATATCTCCCAAGAGAGTATAACTTTTTAGGTAGTAATATTTCATGCATACTAAAAATGAGGGGTGAAATTTAAATAAATTCCATAGTTTTCATTCCATACTTTCATCGCAAGAACAGCCTTGACCAGTGCCTTTGAGATTTAATGACTAAATACTTACCCCGTCTAAAATCACTGTAACATAAAAATATAACATTACAAAATAATGCTATTTCTTCACCTTCTGATGAATTTGACATGCTTGAGGGCAAAACACTGGGAAGGTTTCTTGTGAAAACAAAATGCCTCCATCCCCATTGCCTGCCTGCTGCTGTGATACTGGCTCAGGGAAGGAGGCTTCTATGACGCCAGAATAGAAGGGGAAATGCAAGTTTGTGCAGTTTAGTTATAAAGAACTTACAGTCAAACTCTACCTTACATGCATCTTATTATAATTCTTTACCTTTTAAACTTAAATATTAATCAATCTGGACTGTAATCTCACTGAAGAAAATGTATTCAACTCCAATTTATGGCTTTGCTGTGACAGTAGGCTTCTTCACAACACGTTCTCAGATCTTTTGATATATTGGTAGAATTTCCACAAAAACATTTTTATTTATAAATGACAAGTTTTGTTGTTATTTGAAGATAGAGAAGTACAGAAAATAGAGAATGCTGTCTTCATGAGAAAATACTCAGTAGGAATAGGAAAAACCAGAGAGCAATGATAAATGTAGTCTGCACAAATACTACTTAAAAGGGAATCCAAAATGTTTTGTGTAGTTCCATGAAATGTCCAATCACAATTTAGTTACAAACTTGAATAGGAATTAAACTCAATTTCAAAGTTATTGCTGCTAGTTTTGAATTTACTGACGTTAAATGACAAATATTGGAAACCACCATCGTAAAGACCTGCTCACTCTCTTGCTCTGCTACAGTGATCCAATATTTGAGCCCCCCGAATTTACATGTCAAAACCCAAGGTGATGGTATTAGGAGGTAGGGCCTTTGGGAGCTGACGAATCTCAGGGTGAGTGCTCCTGAGAGACAGGGCGTCCTCCTAGCCCCCACGTGCGGTTACAATGAAAAGCCAATCACCTTTGAACCAGGAACAGACTTTGTCAGATACACTGAATCTGCTCTTGCCTACACCTAGGGGTTCCCAACCTCCAGAACAGAGAAATTACAGCTGTTTATTGTCCGTGGAGCTTTGTTTCGGCAGCCCAATAGACTAAGGCGCCTAATTTAAGAAAACAGCTCATTTTTCAGTATTCTGGAAACTCTTTTCCAAAATCCATAATCAGACACTGAATGAGACTGTGAACGGAGACCACGAGACCAGCAGCTTCCTGCATGACCCAGCTCCCTTTGGCTTTTCAGTTGGGCAGGGGCTGTGATGTCTAACACTCTATGCCAGTCTCTGTAGTTAGCCGGGGGCGGTGTTAATTACAGCAGATAAGGTGAAACAGCCAGTGTTGGATGTGTTCTGAACACGCTTCTCTTTAGCTGGTTGTTTGCCTTCCATCTGCCCCCTTTCTCCTTCCCTACAAGCTGGCTGTGAACACTGTCGTGGGAGCAGCGTCACTTGGACAGCCCCAGGGTGGCAGAGCAACATTGGAGGAGGGATCAGGGTCCCGTGTGACCCCTGGAGTAGGAACACCCACCTTGACCCCCAACCAGATGCCACCGTGGGCTGGGACACAGATGCAATTCTGTTGTGTTTGTACACTTCGCTGTAGGGTATTTTTGATACAACAATACAGGAGGAAGCTAAGGGTGAATGACATAGAATTTTGTTCAGTTATTTCTGGATATTATGTGAAACACATGGCTCAGATCTCTTGAAAATTCAGGACCTTATGCCTAATTGGAGTTTATGCCTAGTCAAGTTTATTACTCTGTGGCTTTTTTTATCCCCCAAGTAGAAAATTTAAAGACTGGAAGTCACCAGCCTGCTGAAAAGTTAATGTGGATCACTGCTTCAGACACTTTCTTAGACAGAAAGACATGGTGTCCAATTAGAGGGTGGCAAGCATCCCAAAAGCAGGATCAGAGGAAGGCAGGGGTGGTAACGAGTTAAATAGGAGGGGGTAGGAGAGTCCTCTGTGGGAAAGGTCAGTGTTATCCTCGAGTGTACACAAAGCATCTCCTCACAAAGCAGAGAGGGAGAGGCTGAGCAAAGAGCTCGTTCCAAGGACACGCGAAGCTCATGAAGAGGCATCACCTTCTATGTAAGGAGACAAAACAGACCTCAGACTAGGAAAGTAATTCTGGGCTTAAGAAAATACACTTTCTGTATTCACAGTGGATTTTAGGGTTATCCTACTCAAATCCACCAAATACATTTCTCCTTGCTTAAAATAACCCTGATTTTTATTGTATGCCTATCAGCATTGGGGCAGGAACGTGCTGATTTTAAAGGAAAACCAGCATCTCATTTACATGTGACATCAAAATGCTGTTCTTACCAGATGTGTGCTGTGTGGCTGAATGTTGGTGGTCAAGGAAGAGAAGTAAACTGGGAATGAAAAAGCAACTTTAATATTTTAAAATGTGCAAAGAGGAAATAATAGCATCACATGGAAATTGTTGAAGGAGCTTATTTTGAAATCAAGCATAAATACGCAGAGCACAGTGAATGGAAACCAGACTTAGGGCTTACAATTCAGAAGAATCCTTTCGAAAGTGACTTGGATATTCAGCAACTTGGGGAGGAAGATAATTGGCCAATGATGTCAAGTCAGCCATTACCCCAGCTTTTCCCCCTCCCCCACACGCACGCAGGAGAGGAAGGAGGTGTTCTCCCCATCACAGGACTTGCCTCCATCACCACTGCTTGAAAGTCACAGGGACTTGCTTGGCTTATGCACCAACATGAACAAGAGAGTGTCCAGTTAAAAGACCTCTCCTCAGCCGGCAACCCCTGTCCAGTGATCGTTTTCATTTTTACAAGCAATAAATACTGTGCCTAGCAGAGACAGGTGGAAAGCAGGAGGCGGCTGCAGGAACTGCTGGTCTGAGGATCCCGGGCTTCATTCTCCAGCCCTGATGAACCTTTCCTCGCCTCGGCAGATGCTCCCTCTGTGCACTGCTGTTATTGATTCCTCAAAGGAAAAGGTAGTGACTTAAATTGCACTCTCCCTCACGCCACAGCACCAGAGAATTCTATTGTCTTTGTGCTCTTGCCCTGAGGGTGAACTGGTCACATCCAGTGATAATGTGGGGAAAATTGAAGCAGCAGAGAAGAGATCAAGGTGTCCATAGCTTGGGGCAGGTAGCAGGTTGCTAGAACATTGGCGAAAACAGTGAGGTCTGTGTACTTTCTGATATTTATTTTCAATTTATCTCACCAGAAAATTTAAGACATAGTGTACAGTGTTTGGAGGTGTTGACCTCAAGCAAAAAGGAACCAGGTACTTCATAGGTGTGTGTGTTTCTGAAACCCAGTCTGAAAAGTGAGCGCAATGGGAGATGTGTGTCTTCCTTCCTGAACCAGAGCAC
Source organism: Galemys pyrenaicus (assembly GCA_019455555.1). NCBI lineage: Eukaryota > Metazoa > Chordata > Mammalia > Eulipotyphla > Talpidae > Galemys > Galemys pyrenaicus. Next base: position 2,444,675 of record JAGFMF010011798.1, on the reverse strand, counting down.
ACCCCAACTTACTCTGATTTTAACCAAAGGGAGGGCTCGGGGGCACTGGCCCTTGGGTGAGTGCTGGCCCTGGCTTCTCTCCTGAGTCAGCTGTGACTGACCCGCTTCCCTCACTGGGCGGGAAAGCAGGGCCACTTCCCAGAGGAGAAGCAGGTGCCTTGGGTCTTGAGTTTGCTGAGTGCACAGGCCTTATTTCAATGGGGCTTCTGGATATTAATTTTCTCAGAGGTAAACACAGAGCACTGAATGAGTACAGCCCCCACACCGCAGGCCGCAGGGCTAGAGGTGTGCTCTTGCCCAGGTGTGCTTGGCGACCATCTTCTTCTAGCATTGCCTCTCCTTTTACCTAAGCATTTGACTGTGTGTGTGTGGAATCGTGGTTGGTAATGTCTTCACTGGCCGCTAGATCGGATGGCCCCTTCCTGAGCACACACGCCCGCCTCACGCCCGCCTCACGCCCGCCTCACCTCAGCCACTTATACAGGCTCAGTGCACCGCCAGCTCCCTGGGCGTTTCCTTGGGGCGCGCTGCACCCACACTTGTGTGCGCATCACACGCACCGCTGAGCTTGGGCCGGCGCCGGGCACCTGCTCCCCCTCGCTCTGCGGCCCCCGGAGGCCGTGCGCATCCTTGACTCTGCTGCCCAGAGCCGGCCGCGGCGTCGGTGCATGTGCCTGGCCATGCGGTCCTCTGTACACAAACGCGCTCACCGGTGAAGCGGGGGGTGGGACGGCGGGGGGGTGGGAGGGTGGGGGGTGGGACGGCGGGGGGCTGCTCCGGCACCCACCCTCCGGGCTCCAGGCTCCGGGCTCGCATCCTGAAACACCTGTGCGGACGAGAGGGCGCCGCCCCCCGGGCCCACTTTCCCGCCGTCTTAAACCAGGGCCACCCGCGTCAGCGGCTTTTTCCTGGCCCTGTCCAGGGCTAGATGAACGTTTATTTATGACTCTGAGCATTTTGGCCAAATGAAAGTTAAACCAGGAATTTCAATGCATGCAGAGCAGCCGCTTACAAAGACGGTCACCCTGTGTCCATCCTCCGTGATGTCCTCTGCAGCTGCTGTGCGGCTGCCCGTGCGCCCCGTCGTGTCCGTGGGACACCGCGTTGGGGAAGGTGCGAGATGCACTTCTCAGTTGGCAAGCGGGCGAGCGGCGCTCTGACGAGACAGCGGCGGTGCACTTGGGCTCTGTCGCGCGAAGCCCACGAAACGCCTTGAGAGAATTACTGGAGCAAAGGTCTTAGAGAATTAAACAGCTGCCGACTCCTCACTCTCTCGCGTTCTGATTCGTGAGAAAATTGCAGACTACAGGGCTTCAGAGGGTTGCCTTTTTCTCCTAAGACGCCTTCTTTCCTAAGGTGGACTAATGGGTACTTTTGTCTTTCATCAGTCCAGAAATACCAACTTTCCTATGAAAGCACTTATCTTCAGTGAAGAATGAATTTTAGAACAAAAAGTAAATGTTGAGATCATTTAGAGTCATCCTTCTTTTAGCTATATGGCAGTCGAGGCTCAGAGAAAGTAAACTATATGCTCATGCCCGCACTATTAATTAGGGCTAATGGAATTCTAGGCGTCTGCCTTGAAACCGGCATTTCCTTTCATTATATTAGTTCCCTTCATCATTTCATAAAATAAAATTGGCAGGCTCTTTAAGAAATTTTATTTATTTTTTAAAGATTTATTTATGCACACAAGAACTCGGGTACAGGCCAGAGGTGTGGGGGGTGAGAGGATTCACCAGGGACAGAGCGCGGAGCAGAACAGGCAGATCGACTGAAATACACTGCTGCGGGGAGCAGTGGAGAGATAAGGAGAGGTCTGCTGGGCCTTGTGGGTCCCACCCTGGCGGGGGATCGAACTTGTGCTGCAGTGGCTGTGGATGCTTCATAGTGTGTTGCTTAACTGCAACACACCAGGGAGGCCACCTCTTTAAGAATTTTTATTTGAAAAGCTCTGAAACAATTATTGCATTAGTCATGTTATGTCAGTATGAAAATTAGAAAGATGTGTTAGTTGTTTTAACTTGAAGTAGAATAAAATAGTTTTGATATTACTCAAAAATAGCTGGAATTAAGTTTCTCACTTTCACCTCCATGATGATTTCTAATTTTGCCATGTAATCAGTGATGCCACTGGTTGAAATTTTCAGCTTTTATCTGATCTGCCCCACACACCACATAGCTTGACTTTGTTGCTTATGTAAAGCATTCTCCCCTGTAAATTGCAAACTACTTCTCTAAGAAAATAAAATCTTTTCATGTCTGAGTGAATGACACAGCTTCAGAGTGGGGTGAAGTTAACCCTGAAGAAATGAGTGCCTAGAACTTTGTTATAAAATGCACACTCAATTTTTATTATTTTGGCAGTGAATCTGTCACCAGAGCTGCCCTGACAAAGTCCTACCCTATACAGGTGGTGCCTAAGTCCAGCGCTGTTTTGCTCCTCCTTCTGCAGACTGGAAGTCCAAGATCAAGGTGTCACAGGCTGGTTTTAACTGAGACCTTGCCCCGTGCCCTGAGGGGGGTCACCTCCCACTGTGAACTCAGGAAGTCTCCCTTTGACAGATGTGCACCCTGACTTTGTCCTTGTTTATTTCCTTTTCCTCTCTTACAAGGACACCAGCGATACTGGGGGTAGGGTCCATTCTTAGGACCTCGTTTTCACCTTAGGCGCTTTGCTTAATGTCCAGCATCTAATACGGTCATATTCTGAGACAATGGGCTTTGGCACAGGAGCTCTGCTGGGGAAGCACCACGCTGTAACAGGTCGCATGCGCTTCGAACATATGAAAGATAACTTTCTTCCATGTGAAGAGGCAGTGGTGGTGTGGGAAGCCTTCTGGGTACTGAGTGAACACTTCTCTTTCTATGTGCCCTTGCACGAGTAAAAATCTTTCCATACTCTTATAATCTCAACAGTGAGATGAAAAGCTGGAGTCAAAAGACTCGTAAGGTCCTTCTTGCTAAAGTTCAATGATCCATGACATTTTTAAGTATGTAAAAATTCATTTTGATTTCACACTACCTCTGATATTTCCCATAATATGAAATAACGAAGTTCCAATTTCTCAAGACTCCTAGACTATCTTTTAAAATAAGAATATAACTCTTTCTACTTTGTTGCCTTCAAAGTTTTTCTATCAGCACTGTGTTAAAAATGCAAAATGAATTTTTAACAGCGCATTGACACTCGCATTGTTAATGTGCCTTCAGGCATGTAATTAGCTGAGAAGTTTAATCTTTTATATTCCAAAGTTTGATCAGAATGCATAAGCTCAGAAAAGCTATAAAGTATTGACCAGCATCTTTGATAAAAAAAAGAAAGTTCTAAGCAATCACTTCAAGGCACTTTCTGTAAATGCAAATGCTCCTTGTTGCTTCTCAATAACTGTATTAATTATAACGAGATGAATTCTTTCACCTTTTGGAATATCTACCAGAAACAAAATATGTAGTGCCTGTCCTACTTTAGATTTTCAAGAGACTTAAGATGAATGGGAATATTGAAAAGTGTCATGTGTTAATTTCTGATAAATGATTTATTATATGAATGATTCACCCAATAAGGAGGGTGTATCCTCAATAAGGAAAACTAAAAAAAGTCTGCTGAGTAACTATGTAAAAATGAAGTTATAATGTAGGTTATTTAAAGAAATGTGATGTTTTCCCATTTGTTTGTATTGTGTAAGTACCAACACACATATTTGTTTATGTGACATTTCTTATAGGAAGACAGGACAGTTATCTGGCATATAAAATTAGTGGGGAAATAATAATATTGCACCAGGAACTGATGATTCAGGTGAGTAGGAACCAGAGAAAAGAAACGTTCATGAGAATCGAAAACATCAAAATAAGACCGAATTAGAGGTATTAACCACATGAGTCTGGAGGGAATTATCTTTCATTTGAAGAGCTTGTGCATTGGTACATACTCTGATTGTTCAAAAGCTGTCTCTTTAATTACTTTTATATCCACTCATTGTTCAACAGAGAGTAGGTGGTAAGTAATTCTTGTTAATTAAAAGTTACAGAAGCCTAAGAGGAAAATCAGATTTATATGGTGTCTCTACTTTAGCAATGTTGGATTAGTCCTGGTGTGATGGTGCCATACTCAAGTAGGAGACGCTCCTTTGGAGCAGGAGTGCCATGCCCGAGAAGTGAGCGCTTTGGCTCTCCACTGACAGCTCTCTGAGAACGACCTGGAGGTAGCTCGCCCTAACTGCGTTCGGACTTTACTTTTTCGGCCTGCACTGCCTGGAGCAGTAGGGTGACTAAGCTCACTGGGTTGGTGCGTGTCACTTCTTTGTTGATGTATTAAGAGATTTTGTCCTGTGTGTTATGAGCTTGGGTTTTTATTACAGATTACCCTTTGCTTAGTGAACTTGTATTAATCATTGGTAAAGCTAATCTCAGTGTCTGAGCATCATTTACATCCTAAGCAAATCGCTGGGTCGATATGAAAGACTACTCCAGACTTTTAAATTATTAGTGGGAAATGGGCCTGAGTGTCTTTATGTGAGACAGTATAGCCAGGTAACTACTATATAGGCGATGGGTGAAACACAACTTGGTAACACTGTTTCATAGGAAGCTCTGAGTGTTGCTTCAGTGGATCAAATTAGTTGTTAAGGGAGCTGGTTTTACAGTCTGTCTCCTAAGAAGAATGATGATAGTACACAGGTGTAGCTCTGTGTGTGTGTGTGTATGTGTGTGTTGCTCCCAAAACGTTAAAAGTACTGTCCTATTTTATCTATCCAGAATCAATGGTTACTTCACGTGCAAGTATTTTTTTCCTATTTTAATGAGTAAACTATGACCATGAAGGTAAATAGCGTGTTCCAAATCACACAGAAAGAGGCAGAAGAAAATGTCAAAACTAAATTCTCATGGTCCCCTAGTTCATTCCACTTTCTTCTTCCCCTTGCTGCAGTTCACTACCTATTAAGGGAATGCCAGCCAAGTTCTTGACATTTATGCTTGGTATAAATACAATGCTCTACTGAGACCAGTGGTTACCACCTGCAAGTTGTTTTCTCCCAAGGGGACCCTGTGCAATGTGATTTGGTTGGGGGTGAGGTCTGCTTACATCTGGTGAGTAGAAGCCGGCAGAGCCCGGCCCCCTGCACCCCATGGGCCCCACCACGCAGAGATGATCTGCACTGAAAAGTCCTTAATGCCCCGGATGAGAAGCCTGATTCATGTGAAGTACAGACTAAGGCTCATTCTAGCTGGAAAATCCGAGAGTATCAAATTACTTATGCATCGGGCACAACAAAGAGCACTTTTGAGCTAGTGTCAATGTTCAAAATCTTGAACATCTTTTCTGTCTGGTCTCAGTAATTCATAATATCTTAGTTAATCCTGCCATCTTTCCCATGCAGTATCTGTGTTATTTCAATTTTTTTTTTGATCTGTGCAAGCTGTTGAGAAGAGGACACTGAAATTTCACTGATTGACGACTGTGAGCCAGTAGACTTCTCATGTGTCATCTCATTTGATCCAAACAGACTTGATTGCACTGCCTTCTTTTTGATAATTAGACAATCCCATATATTGGCCTTACAGAAAGTGATTTGACTTTTTTTGGTCATGAAGTGAGCTACTTTTCTCTATCCACATATCTTGTAAAAGATGGTTCTGGTTAAACAGTCTGATTCTCAGTATCAACTCACACTCTGCAGGAGCTTCACCAAGCTGTAACGTGAGACCTTCTGGGAGAAAGCAGAGTAGCATGATTCCCTTGCTCAGCACAAACATCCTGGAGAAGCCCAGAAGGCTGAAGTCCTTGTCATGGGTATGAGACACTATCAGCAAGCTAAGGGGCTAGTCTGCATGGGAGGGAAATCAACATACTTGGTCTAAAATCCAGTCATTTCCAATTCCAGCCCAGTTACTACTTAACTGTGTGATCTGGAGAAATTCCATGGCTTTGTTCTTATTTTCAACTGTTAAATTTTAGGTGGGTATAGGAAATTTCTAACATCCTTTCAAGCTTTATAGAATAAGATGTGCCTTTATAATTCATTCATTTGGAACTCACTCAGAGATCTTATGTTTGTTTGGCAACCTTCCTTGCAGAACTCAGAAGAAAGTGAATGTGTGTATGTTGTGTGTGTGTGTGTGTGTATTCATTTTAATTACCTAAAAGTAGTGAGTGGCTTATGATTTGAAAAATGTAAATGCGTTTTTCTGGTTTTAAATAAACCTCGTTTTCTAGCCTCCATCGAAATATTCTCAAATTGTATAACAAGAATTTCAAGCAAAAGATTTTAATTATTATCGAAGGTAAAGCTTCATATCTAACAGGAAAAAGGAGGTTGTGTTGGTGTGGTATACACTCATACTTGAGTATGTCTTATATTTACAAATCTCATAATAACTTCAAAATAACTCAACTGCAGTAAGAAGAAGCCACATCCAAAGAAATCCTGACCATCAAGAGCCTGCTTAGTCTATCCAGATACTGAAAAGTTAAATGTATATACTTGTGTGTTAAAGATAGTGCCGGCAGTAATACATTGGATTAAAGGGTGGAAACACAGAAAGGCTGATTTATTTTTATTTTTATTTTTTTGGCAAACCCAACCATGTTTTAACTCTGCCATGGCTGACATTATGGAAAGAAGTATACTGAATACTTCCTCTGTCTGTCCCCATTTAGCCTACAATCTCAGCTGTGACTTAACTTACAATAGACTCTTTGTAGAAGTTTGAGAAGTTAAGAAACAAGAGGCAATGTCATTCTAGATTTAGGTGAGTCCTAAATCCTACCCCTGGTGTCCTTATAAGAAGAAAAGAGGTTCACAGACATACAGAGAAATCATTTATGAGGCCCTCAGGTTAAGAGGCTCCTTTACAGTGTTTCGCACCTGTGACTGAGGAAGGGAGTGACACAGGTGCTTTCTCAGGCACTGGCCATGGTCCAGATCTCTGGAGAATCAAGTTATAGGGGTTCTGAATAACAGCAATAACGTAGTGTGTGTAGAACACTTTGAATCCCCAGCAGGATCCAAACGCCAAAACAGCAAGCAGCTGGCAGTTGACCCTGGCAAATGACAGGTAGTTTTGTTCACTAACAGAGAGGACAGTCATTGTGTAAAGGAAATAATAGGCTTCTTCTTTCTCTGTTAAGTAGATCGGCCTTCAGATGGGTTATGCAACAACACAAAATAAAAGAATTAGCAAAACTTTTTTCCAGAGCAACATCTCAGGCAGGAACCAACCTACCATGGTCCAGGTGGTCTGCTAGCAAGTATAAGGGAAGCAGTTGGAGTCAGTTTCCTTGAAGTCTTTGCTAGTCATCCCCCCCAATGAACTGATTACTTGCACTGGAATTACAGGAATAGACAGACTGCTACTTCCTTCCTAAGATGAATGCTAATGTAGGCTGCCTGCTGGAGCGCTTTCGCAACAGCCCACAAAATGAGCCATCAACCCACTTCAAGAACAGTTTGAAATCTACTCTGAATATTTTTCTCCAAAATACAAATGCAAGATTATATGGCTGCCAGAAGCTTCCAAAGGTCATCTAACATTCCAGCTTTCACATTTTCTAAACAGGAAAGAACAAGTCTTGTTCTTCAATAATGTTCTCAACCGTGTTTGCTGAGTGCCTGCTGTGTGCCAAGCACACATTAGGGGTCCAGGCATAAAAAATGAATCAAGTAAATTCCTATTATTCTTTTGTCCTATGAGTTAGAAAGAGAGACTTGATAGCCATTTAAAATGTTTTCATTTAATCTGATAAATACCAACTTTGAAATCACTGCAAAGTGATATCAGACTACTTTGGAAATGAACTTAATTTTACCTAGGAATAGGGATAAGTTTCACAGAAATTCTAGCTGGATCTTGGAAGATGTTGGCATTTATTGGGAAAAGAAGAACTTTCCAAAAGTGGCATACAGAGAAGCCTTGCTTTAGTCTGTTTGTTCGTAATGTCGTGGAAAGAGCCATCCTACTCTCCAAACTCTGGACCTTCGGTATGTAAAATAAATAAGTAAATTAATAACTTATGGGATTTTCCTTGAATGCGTGGTCCATGGCTTCATCCATAAATGTTACTATAACATCTCAGACTTCCCCAAATCATCATCTCATCCATTTTCCTGGGGACTGGACAGTTATTGTTTGTCTTTGTCCTCTACTATTTATTCTCTTTTTCCACAACTCCCACTCCCAACTCCTGTTATTTCATTTGAGAACATAGAAGTAACCAGAAGGTCACTTACATCTCCTGTGCTGCTCTATCAACTTCCCTCTCACTTCTGCTCCCATAACTCCACCTTTGTGTCCATCTGCAAATGTCTTAACAGCCACATTCACAGGTAAGGCCAGTCCTACTTGCTGTTCACAAGGTCATGTTGCTGCTAATTACCTAAGGACACAGCTCAAGTTCAGTTCCCCATCTCTCTCTTAAGACATTTTTCTTTTATCACCTCATTCCTTTTAGAATACAAATATCATTTCAGCATCTTAAAAATGATCTTATTTTTCTCTCATCCTAAAAATGAATAAACCTCATGATCTCATTTATTCATCAGCCATTCATTTTTTTCCTCTCCTCTGTAGAAAATGTCCTAGAAAGAAATTGTGTATAATCATCTCTCCTTTTTCTTTCTTCTCTATTTGGAATTGACTCTAAATAGATTCCACACCCACGACTCTACTAAAATCTCACTTCCCAATGCCACTAATGCTCGTATTGCTAAATCTCTTGCCATTTCTTTGTCTTTTTAACTTTACTTTTTGGCAGCATTTAACTTTCATCTTTGAAACACTTTCTTTTCTTGGATTTTGGATACCACACTCATCTGGCTTCCCCACATTTCTGGCTACTTTATTTCACCCTAAGTTCATCTCTCCAAATACCTATGTTGGCATAATGCAGGCTGGGTTAAAACTATGGAGCTTCAAATGACCAACTCATTCTGGCCACAAAATATAAAAACCTGCCAAGCAATTTATTAACAAAGATAAATGAAAAAAACATTCAATAGTTTTGAAAAGTTCTTGCAAAATATCCATGATAAACAAAATATATAATTAAAATAAAAACGAATCAGTATGCATGATTTTCCCTTTTGCCTTAAGTCTACCATCATTGATAGGGCACTGTTGTCAGGGAAATTCTCTCTGACCTCTTCTATTTTCTGTATTTTCACGTGCCTCTTATTGAATGGCATCTGGTTTCCTGACTTTAAAAGACATAAACATTAGGAATCCCACGAGTACAAGTTCAGGTTGAACGATTAACCAGAGATCGGGACTGTCTGACGTCATTTTCAACATCTCACCTTGAATGTGTGATAGATGCTAAATGAAGTGCAGCAAACAACCCTACTAGTCCATTAAGCCATTTGTTATTATTTTTGCTATTATATTTTCAACTTTCCACATTTCACTTGGGTCATGGCTAATAAAGTATAATTTCGTACACAAGAAACCCACAGCTGTAGATGTTAGATAAAATGTTCTGGATCTTGAATTGGTCTCTCATTACTCTTCTTTGCCTTTAGTTCAGTTACAAAGACTCCTTGTTGTTGGTTGTATATTCACTTGACACGTTTTCTGCTGTGTCTGTTTGTTCCTGGATTCTCCTTAAGTTTAGTCTTCACTATCAAATATTTTTATTTCCTTATAATTTATTGAATTGCGTGACTTTTGTTAACCTTCTCCCATCTCTTCATTTCTAAGACTTTAAAAATGTTCTAATTTATATTGTTCTTTCAAATGTGATATCAATTTTATAGTATCTTTTGTTTTATGAAAATACACTTTTAGGCATGTCTTTCTTAAAGACTTTTATTGTAAATAGGATTAAAATCCTTCTTCTCTTTTTAAAGTCCCTGAAAGATGGGCCTCCCTGGTGGCGCAGTGTGTTAAGCAATGCACTATGAAGCAAACCGCAGTCACTGCAGCACAAGTTTGATCCCTGCTGCCAGCCAGGGAGGAAACCCACATGGTGCAGCAGACCTCTCCTGCCTCGCCCAGTGCTGCCCTCAGCAGTGTATTTCAGTTGGTCTGCCTGTTCTTCTCCCCACTCTGTCTGGTGAATCCTCTCACTGCCCACAGCTCTTGCCTGTACCCCAGCTCTTGTATGCATAAATAAATAAATCTTTAAAAAAAGTCCCTGAAATGTTTGAGTGGGATTTGATCGTAAAGCTTTTCTGTGGCATATTTTTTATGAGCCCTGAGTCTCCCTACGCTTTCGAAAAGAAGACAGTGGGTCCAGGCTGGCCTAGAGGGGAACATCAGCAAGATTCACCAGCATAATCTTGTCATCAGCAGGTCTGGTTTATGTGAAGTCAGGCTAGGGAGAACTGACATATCACCAAAGGTCAGAGTGTCTATCACAGTAGCAGATGAAGAGATATACTGTAATAATGTAAGTTATTACATTAATACTGATATAATGTAAGTTAGGAAACGGTATTGATCAAAGACAACATCCATTACAGATCAAAAATTCTTAGAAAATGAAGGAAAAAGGGAAATGCCTTCATCAGTTGACTGTTCCTGAAGATGGGGCGCTAGGGGGCAAAGGCTGGCAGTCACCCAGCCGGCAGGCAGAGCTGGCAACCGCAGGACAGGTGTGGTCCCTTCACAACAGGGGGTGATGAGGCAAAGGGGGACAGTGGAAAGGTACCCCAGAGTAGGAAGAAGCCCCCAGCAGCTTTGGACGGAGGGGAAATGGCCCTATGAGAGATTGTGACCTACCGCCAACCATCATGGGCTAGTCCCTAGGGTCCCCCCTGCTGTCAAGAGTCTGTGTTGCAATAAACCTGGGTTTGCTGACCTCAGTCCATGTGTGGGGTCGCTCCTCAGTCACTGGGACACAAGAACCCATCATCGCTGCAGCTCGGCAACTTCACTGCTAATACATTGTCAGTAGGTTCGTAGTGCTGAAGCTCTGGAGGGCTTGTCTAATGGGGGGCGTTGGGGATGTCTACGGACACCACTAAATCAGCATGGATTTGCAGGCCACACATGCTACAATAAGATAAGAAAAAATCTAAGTGGCAACAGGTTTTTCTTTTCCCACAGTTTTTGATGTATAAAATTGGAAACAGACATTCAAAGGACCAAGTGTGGCTAAAGTAATGTTGACGAGGGGTGAGTCAGCAACATGGATTTGTCTGACATGTACAATGCAGAGACACTAACTGTGAAGTGATGACAGCTAAGAGATTATTTTACTCACAGATGAACAGATGAGTGGATCAATGAAAATATAATAGGCAGCCCAGAATAAATAAGTAAATAGACACTATTCTGTCAAAGTAAGCATTTCAAATAACTGGGGAAAGGAGGAATCATGAAATGATGGAGAAATGATTACTTAACTCTGTAGCAAGAAAAAAAAAACAATATTTCATCAGTTGTTCTCACAGCTCCACATTTTTTAAAGATGCAATTACGGAAAGCAAAACTATGAAAAAAATTCTAGGAACATTTAGAAAAGATAATTTTATGGTCTTACTATAAGTTAGAATTTCTTGAAGAAGATACAAATGTAAAGAGAATTTGATTGAGTTGCTATGCTAAGATTAAGAATATATTTTTATATGTGTTTAATCAGCAGATGAATCAAATAAAAAGTCAAGTCAAAAATTTGGGAAAATATTTGCAGTAAATATTCATGAACATCATTAATTTAAAATATATAAAGAATTATCAAAATCAAGTAAACAAAGAACAAGCAGCTCAATAAAATGTCAAGGTGATAGCTTTCATTTGATACTAAGAAATAAATGTCCAAAAGTCTTAAACAAAAGTTAAACTTTAATCATTTCATAATTAACAGTGTAATTATTTACCTTTATAGAGGTCAGAATTCCAATTCCAAGTTTAATAGCATACCAGTTTTATCAAAAATATAGAAATTCTGAAATTCACGAATATTTTTTGAAGTGGAGAATAGTTTTAGAAAATAATATTGCAACATTGTGAGGCTTCTCTTCCCAAATTAAATGTTCACTGAAAGGAATCCAATATGGTGTCACTAGGCAATCAGTCTAAATTTTATATATAAATATGCATATAATTTTGAAATTTTCAGGGAGGAAATTGTATAACAAATTGTAATACCATTTCTTGATAATATCTACAACACTGCGTATTCAGGTTCATTTATTGTCCCTCTTTCTTTTCACAGCAGAGAATAAGTGGGTTGATATGGATAACTATATTTCACAAATTAAATGGAAAATTTGGATTTGGCAAATTGCACAGAATCTAGTCATAGCACAGTGATCTCAGTTACACTGAGAAAAAATTCAGAAAATAACAAATTCATCAAGGGTAAGTTTTGATGAGGAAAATCTGAGTAATTGACCTTGCTAAACTAATTGAGGACACTGTAGATAACTCACTTCAATAAATACGAATATGATTATGAATCTAGAGGTGAAAAATATTAACTAATTCTTGCCATATGGTTACAATTATGCTGCTAGATTCTAATCGTTTTCAAATGCATCACAATCCCCAAAATATACTAAATAGTGTCTGGACACATACGCCAGCACTAGTAATAAGTAGACCATAACCTTGACCCCATCTGTGTCAGTACCATATAACACAAGTGGCTGCAATGTTAGATGTAGGACACCGGGCCAGATGCTGGAGAGAAGAGTAAAGTTTTAGACGCATAAGGTGATATGGAACTTTCCTGAAAAGCTTCAAGAGCAAGTGTGTGTGGGATGAGAATAAAGAAGCGACTTAGTAATGCCACACCCTTTGGATGCAGCCCATTCTTCTAAAAGCTCCTCAAAATATCTGTCGCATCTTCCCCCCCCCCCCAAGCTTTCAAAGGACAATGACTAACTCTATCTTCCCATCCTTTTTATCTGTTCCAGCGCCACCTGAACTAAAAGAAAAAAAAATCTTTAAAAATATGATTTATGGTGTGTTTGCTGCATTTTGAAGTTCAGGGATATCATTTCTCTGTAGTTTCCTCCAACAAGATTTGATTTTGCTGGCTCCACCGAAAGGGATAAATTTAGGCAATTTCTTCTGTGGGTGCTGACGAGTTTTTACAACTTTCTTTCTTCACTTCTTAGATAATTTCCTCCCTTTGAGTCCTGGTGCCACCGCTTGCAGCTGAGCACTGGCTTCCATGTTATTCTGTCTTAACTCACACAAACATCCAGAAGTTGGAAACCAAATGCACTTCCTCCTACTTGTTCTCATTCTGTATTTTAAAGATTAAATGCTCCACTTGGTAGGATGTTTTTGGGAGTTAGTCGGTAAAAGTGCTTTCATTGTTCTCAGTAAAGAAACAGTCAACTTAACGTTGTTAATTAATTTCTCTTTCAAGATTTAGATTTAATGATTTAACCTGGACTTCTCATCTTTGTCACATGAGGAACTTGAAAAGTTGATAGATTAATAAAGCTGACCTATTGAGCAAGCTTTAATTTATTTTGTAGTTGAGTATAATCGGCTTTGTGAACTACTTATGATTTGCATAATTGCTAGAGTCCTCAAAACTGCATTCAGCATTCATCTTTGGTTTCATCCAGTAGTAAGTTTTACCCTCCATCCCTTGATGTTTTCCTTCCTTTTTGAAACTCCCTGCAAATACCATCTCTGCTACTCATCAGCCCTTTCCATATGAAGAGAACCCCCTTTTGACACGTACGCCGCTAGGTGGCCCGTTAGTGCTTGTTGGAGGTGGGACTTGGTCAGCGAAAGTCACATTTCATGGTCTGTTTGGTAGGTTTCTGCCTAAGTCCTGGTGCTTTATCTGCAAAGTGTAAGAGAGGACAAGCCCGGGGCTGACGATGCACTGCTGTAACTTGCGTTATTTCTCCTGAGCCACTGCTCTGTCTCAGAGAAGACCTCAGCAGCCCTGGAGTATGTCTGACTGGGGTTACTTCCTTTTCTCCCTGTAGCTCAGCCCACCCAGGCAGTCCAACTGTCACCAAATTTTGTTGCTTTTACCTTCCGTATTTCTAAAGATCGTCTAGTCTTTTTGCACCCTCCTTGATTCACAGTGGCTGCCCCTTGAACAACTCACTGACCCCAGTTTTGATTCTTTAATCTCTGTTATTGTCATCATAGCCTCAGTAACACTCCAGGAATGCAAGTAGTGATATCTCCTCCTAAAATATTGGGGTCGTTTTCATTTTCACTTTGGATCAACTCTTAACTCTTCGTCATGGATTATGTCACTTTTAATGAACTGAACTCAATCTGCTAACATCTTTCACTACTTAAAATCTCCATCTCATCCTCCCCCACACCATGCTGCAGGCACATTTCATCATAGACGATACTGAATCTCTTTCAGCCATCTCCTCAAGCATTCATACTGATCCCACTTAGAATCTTGTAAAACTGTGTTATCTCTCCATGGAAAATTTGTGTGGCTTTTTGTTTTCACACTTTTCCTCAACTCACATAATCACCATGCTTCCAGCAAGCCGACTTTCTCTTCATTCTTCATTCTTACAATATTTACTCCACCACTGTCGTGACAGTTTAAGTGAAAAGCATGTGCATCACATTTCACTGGTATTGTTTATGTGTCTGTCCTCACTGTTGGACAGAGAAATGTATGAATATAAAAGTGTGCCCTCACTTCCTCATCATCATCTCAGCACTTTACAGTGCCTAATAGATTGCAGGCACCCAGTAAGTATCTGCTAGTGCAGTTCAGTGGAAAGGACCGATTTTAAAAGGTCTTTGTCCTGGAGAGTTCTGAGTTATACATTGGCAGCCAATGACTGTGTGTGTATGTCACTCTGGGGACCCAGCTTTGATTTAAACAAAGTATTCTAGTAAGTGTTCCTCCAGAAGTCTGTAGTCAAGATAGAAGACCGCTTGGCCTCTGTATTGACACCAGAACCCACCAGACTCCAAATAACTCCAGAAGCACAAGGTCACTTGTCCCAACTGGACTGTCCTCTGTCTTGCATTTTGCTCTTCCCTATAGATTAAAGTGCAGGCCTGTGGTTAAGTTCGTAGCTGGTCTCACTGGCACTGCACTGGTGAAAGTTTATCCATCTGCTTCTGTTTTCACTGCCTGTTGCTACGTTACATCCAAGGGTACTCATCTGCTGTCTAGACTTCCACATTAGCCTTGACGGTCCCCCACTGTCATCTGCCCCTCTGCCATCCCCTTCATCTATCAGCCACATAGTCTTGCAGAAAGTACATCTGACCTAATTAACTCCCTGTTTAACATGAGCTCCTGCTGTTCTTTTCCATTGGATCTTTCATCCTAAATTCATGGGTGGTATTGATCTTAACTTACCAAAGGTGACGTTGATCACATCTTAGCAAAGAGTGTTCGTTTTCCTACACATCCATTTCAGAATGTGTAACCATGTGTATATGGGTGTGGGTAAGTTGCTTATGTGTCTCCACAGCTAGACTGTAAGCATTACAAGGGCAAAAGTCATGCTGTCTTTTGACAGATATTTCCTGCAATCAATCAGAAGGTCTCACTAAATGCCAGTGACCACAGTTTTGGCTAAATGATCCTGAATCTCTTCTACAATGAAAGGGCTGCCTCTTTGGGCTTATACAATTAATCCATTTATGGAAGCATGTTGATCAGTTTCAGAAAGGTCAGAGTGAGGCTGAAAGGTTCCTGCTCATCAGCGCTCTCCCAAGGACTCCGAAGCTGGGAGCACTTGCACTGGTGATGCCGAGAGCCTGAACTTGAGGGGGTCCAGGGCCCGCAGTCGACCACCCTGCTTCCCTGGCGCAAGGCTAGTCCAGGAGAAAGCTTGGCACAAGATACTTGGGCATCCATCCCTATCAAGAGTTCAAGGTCTGCTACCAGAAGCTGAAGATGATTTGTCACTGACTCATCTGTTTTTGACTCCTCCACCAAAAGGATCTACAACAACATAGGGATAAAAATACATCCGTGCAGTCAGCACTTGCTGACAAACCCTAGTTTGCGTTGCCTTTCACAAAAAGCAACAGCTGAGCTTAAGAATAGTGTTTAATTTGCTGCTAACGTTTCCATTCATCAAGGTAAGATCAACACTTGCCATACCTTTAGAAGGAAGATTCTAAATAATTTAATCTTTAGCTGCAGATCATCTCTTTGTATAAGGTTTAAAAACATTTAAAAGTTGGCATCTTCTCTTTTCTAATTGGCTGGCGATAAAATGTTTCGGGAGCGCAGCTCAGTCAGTAAGTGCGTGTACTGCACCACACCAACACCAAAGTTCAGTTACCGCCCACCACTCTCCAGGTAACTGGACCTACTTATCCCTACCCCCAGGCAGATCGCCTAAGAATGTGAAAGTTAATTTGAAAAGCACAATGCAACCCTATGCCCACAGCAGCTCTGTTCATGATAACCAAGGCAAGGACATGACCTGATGGTGTTCACTGGTCAATGAAAAATAAAGAAGAGCTGGTCCACGCTCACAGCAGCATACCCCTCAGCTGAAGGGGGGAGGGTGAATATCGCCTTTTTCTACACAACAGATGAACCCAAAGAGGATCCCACGGCGTGAAATAAGTCAGAAAGACTGCACTCGCGACTTTACTCCTCTGTGGACTATAAAGAAAAAACAAATGGATAAACAAAACAAGGCAGAAAGGATATTTCAACCAAGCTAAACCTGTTCTACGCACACATCAGGGACAATGGCGCTGCTGACTAAATACCTGAATGAAATAATCAAAAGAATTATTGGAATAGTTGACTTATAAATTTATCTATACGAGGTGACAGTGCACTGGCGAAATGATGAGGAATGCATGGGGATTACAATTGATGTCAAATATATATAAATAAAGAAAAAATAGATATATTTGTATATATTTCTGTTAAAAATATCTATACGAATCAGTGAATGTTTCAAATTATTTACTAAGGTCAAAAAATCTCTTTCCATTTGGTTTCAAGGAAAATGAATCTGATAGCTTTCTATACTATTAAAATGTCCAGAAAAATTCTAAATATATTTGTACCTTCAGGTTTTTTTCTTTGTTGATTTTTCTTTAAAGTCTTTTTTTTTTTAAGATTTATTTATTTATGCACACAAGAGCTGGGGTACAGGCCAGAGCTGTGGGCGGTAAGAGGATTCACCAGTGACAGAGAGGGGAGCAGAACAGGCAGATCGACGGAAACACACTGCTGAGAGGAGCAGCAGGCGAGGCAGGAGAGATCTGCTACGCCATGTGGATCTCCTTTCTGGCCAGAGGCAGGGATCGAACTCATGCTGCAATGGCTGCGGTTTGCCTCATAGTGAGATGCTTAACCCACTGCGCCACCAGGGAGGCCCCTGTTCGTTGTTATTATTAGAAGTTGAAAACTGTTTTTGTCTCTGGCATCACAATACAATCTATTACAGGATTTCGATAGGGCTATGCTTTTAAAAGTGATGGTAGCTCTTTGATCTCGTACCTTAAAAGTATCTTAAAAGTAACTTAAAAGATCTCCATCCCCGTGTCTTTTCTCATTGGTTCCAGCCAGACACCCTTAAAATAGAATTCATCATGTATTTCGCCTATCAGCTCACTACCTCCTTGACCCCCTCTGCAAAGCCTCTTAGACACAGTGAGGCTTTGCAGTCATGACTGGGCTCAACCCAACGCTGACTGGCCAGAGCCACCTTGGGACGCTGCCTTAAAGGCATTTCTCTACCCTCTTCTCTAGCTGAGCACTGACCTACCCAGAAGAGTGTCGTGAGCTTTAGATGACAGTACTTATACATCAACGAATACAAAATGAACCACACAGTAGGAATAAATGGGTGGTCACGCTTCCATCTGATTTTTTAAGGTGAGAACACTTTCAGACTATCGTTTGAATTTACATGAGCTCAATCAAGTTCATTCTGAGGCTTTCTGTAAGTTTCCACTGTTAGTCCAATGTGGATCTTCCAAAACAGACCCATGCAAGGACATTTTAAATATCTGAGAACTGTTTTCTCTGGGTTCCCATACTTAGTCACCTTTTTGCTTGTAACACCCATACCACACCAGCTGGCCTTCACGCCACGCATCAGCCCTCTGAATTCTGTATTTTAAATTCAAAGACAAACAAGGACACCCCCTCATTATCTCAAAACAGAAAAGTGTGGCCTTACTCCTAGCACAACTGTGCCTCTCTCCATGCAACAGAGAGAAAGGGTAAAATAAGAGGAGTCCATCATAAAATTAAAAGAAATTGGTTGTAATAATGCCTGGCTTGTAAATCTAGGGAAACAGCAATGAAGAATCACAGTAATCAAATCTGGCCTGAATAGAGCTCTGTGTAATTAGTACATTACACATAATGGTAATGATCTTGTATTTTATTTAATTTTATTTATTTATTTATAAATGACTACCATATTGCACCTGGATACTTTACAATAATTAAAATAATTTAAAAAGTGCAAAATGAGTCTTAAATTAAAAAGACACACCAATTTCCCAAGCTGATAAAATAACCTCAACTAATTAAAAGGCAGAACTCTTATTTTCAGCTCGCACTGGGGTAGGAATACTGGCACATCGATTCATCTCTAAGTTAGAGTGATGTTCACATGCAGAGGGACTTCACTGATAATTCTATTTAAAGAGAGAAAATTCTAAGTGATAGCAAATGTTAGCTGTGAAAACGTGATTATAGAAAAACTAACGATAAAGATACATATTCCTGACTGGTTGTTTTAAATAACTTCTTTAATCAAATGCATATTGTGTGTGTGTGTGTGCGCGCGTATATGTATTTTCAAAACCTGCCATGTATAAAGCAATGTCCTCTGGAATACAGAGGCGTTTTTCATCAGGCATGCTTTTCCTATTTTTGGTAGCCTTAAATTCTTGTAAGAAAGATAAGCACATTTAACAAATTGTATGGCAGAATAACACAGATGGTATTAGAACACAAATGACAGAATCTCTGGGAGAGGAAGGCATAGCCAGGTTGATATAAGAACTGAAAGTCTGTAGTCCTTAATGAAAATGAAGTAAATTCTGCATGGTAGCTAGGATTTAAATGTCAAATACACTGTATTTGATGGCGGTGTAAAATAGCAGTTTAGAATAGGTCAAGGAGGAAGAGATCACAATCTAGAACAAACATATGAAATAGGAAGGCAGAATGGTAGAGGGATAATATACTACTGAGAATTCATAGTAGGGAAATATTAACAGGTTTTAAGATGGTGATCCAACTTAAAGGAGGATCATTTGTATCCTCTTTTATAAATTTATTTTATACTATACATAATTTCATATCTGGCCCTTTTTCTTAAGGTGAACACAGAGACAGTACACACAGTAGACACCCCTGACACACATGATTCTTAGGGAAAGGAGATGTGTCTTCTGGGCAGGAGAGCTATAAGATTTTTCTGTGACGAGGAGCCACTATACCAAAGAGAAAGAACATTGAAAACTACTGGAAAAAGACAATATATATCCATCTTGAATGGTGTACACAAAGTATTAAAAGCAACTCCAAATCTCAACAATGGTTTTCTTACTTTGTTAACAATTTATTATTCAATGCCAAAGTCAAATTTGCTATTTTAGATTAATGTGAATTTTTTTGTGCAATCATTGCAAAGCATGATTGACTTAATTGAATTAATATCCTAAACACACTTTTCTGTTCTTCTACTGGTTTTTGAGTCTTCCATTTCTGATCCCTGTTCATCATTTTAAAAACTCAAGAACAAATTAAATAAAAAAATAAGCAGAAGAACAAAAATAATAAGAATTAGAGAAGAAATCAATGATGAAAACAAAAAATCAATAAGAAAAAAATCAAACCAAAATCTGACTCTTTGAAAAGATCAATAAAAGTAATAGGGCTGTAGCTACACTAATTAAGAAAAAGAAAAGGAGGACAGACTAAACATAGCAAAAGAATGAAGAGGCATCACTATAGATCCTGTGGAAACTAACAGGACAGTGAAGGAATGCTGCTATGCCCGCACACTGATGGGCCGATGACATGGACCAATTCTTGAACTGCCATGACTCACACAGGGGGAAAGAGGTGGTCACATGGGCCAGTAAATCTGAAAAGATCGAAACAATATTTAATAACCTTCCACAACAGAAAGTCCCAGGCCAAGGGGACTCATCGATTTCCTGTATTATTCTTCCATTGCATCCTCCCACGAACAGCCGCATTTTAATACTCGTTTCAGTTTTCAGTTTAGCTTGCTCTTCATTTCCAGCCCATGCTTCCTGTACTTGCAAGCTTGACTTTGAAGTCCATCTCCATAGACACTGCAGCAGGAGCTGTGTTTTATTTAGTCTGATCCTCTCTGCCTTGTGTTGCATTGTGTCGCTAAATGCATCCATGTGTAAAATCACTATCCATATTATTGGATATCCATTTGAATAGTCCAAATATGTGCCATGTTATTTTTGTTTTCTATACATCACATGGTTTTTGAATTCTGGTTATCCTTTATTGTTCCTCTTGGATTAAGTGACTCTTTTTATAATGCAATATTTTGATTTACTAATTTTTTATCATATTATTTAGTTTCTTCCTTACAAATGCTGGTGGGTCTTACTACAATCATGTTAATGTATCAGTCAGCCTCGGGCTTTGCTGTTTGTTGCAAGTCTTAGGACTTCTTGTCGGTCTAACTCCTGCCAGTGCCTCCCTCACTCATTATTTCCCTGTGACTGTCTGGGTCGCGCTGCTACCTCTGTGCCCACTGCCCCCCAGGGCTTCATCTGAAGCTCTCCTCTGCAGCCTCAGGTGTGGAGGTGGCCACCTCACCCCGGAGGCAGGTGGTGTGGCCGTGAGGCCCGGCTGCCTCCTTTCCTGCCCACAGCCAGCTGTTAAGCTCCACAAATTGCTGGCTGATTGCCTGTTTGCTTTCAACAGTGCTTTGGGGGTACAGATGGTTTCCCAAAAATCCAATCATGCTCAGGCTCCTCTGAAGGATTGGTTTCTGAGGTCAGCGGTTGAGATTCGTTGTCAACCCTGGAAGGGACATCCCCCTGCTGCTCCCCCTGGCTCTCTCCTGCAAAGTAACTGGCCCACCGTTCAGCCGTTATCATCAGTACAGCGTATCAGTTTCCTCTCAAGTGTCTTTCACCACAGCCCTGCTGTTCTTGAGACACCCCATAGTTCTGAGCCACTCTGCAGCCTGTTGTGAATGAAGCCACTTCCTTTGGGAAGAGCCGACAAGTTCTCTGCTTTATGGCCTGTCTGCCTGCTGGGGAAACCTCCCAGCCACAGGCCTGGGCCCAGTGTCAGTGAGTGACCACTGCCTTCCTCACTCCTGGAGCTGGGTGCTGGGTGGGAGGGCAGCTCCCCTACCCCACTGGGAGCACGCAGTCCTCTCCCTGCAGATGGTAACCCTAGGGAGCAGTGTGCCCTCCTATTGGCCTGTAGTCACACAGTCACCGGCTTGGACTTTGGGCGTGAGAAGTCCAGAGGTGATGGTCGACAGGGATCTAACTCTTCCTGACAGGCAGGTCCGGGCGTGGCTGATGATACTAGCACAAGCACTTCAATGTGCTGACTGGCTTTGAGGATGCTGTGCTGGCACTGCCATCTGTCTTTTGAATTTTATAAGGTTGATTATTGTCATTATACTGGTCATTATACTGACCAGGAAACACTGAGGGTTCAATTGTTTTGCTCAGTTCTCAGAATTAGCAAATGAGAGGGGCTAGAACTCGACATAAGCTGTCTCTTTCCAAACCCTTATTCTTTTAGTACAACCCTCGCCTTTTAGACTGCTGCTAAATTGTTCAAAAACTTTTTAAGACTTATTAGCAATAAGTTTCATAAAAAGTTTTAGGAGGTAAAGTCTACTCACAAACTAGAAGGCAGGGAATACCACATTATTCATATAGATTAGAGCTAATGAACAAACATCCTGTAAACATCTACTTGTTCTGATGGTCTAAGACCCCTTTAAATTCCACACTCTCAATTTCACAGGCCTGCCCCATTTCCAAGAATAGGTATTCGAGAGTGAAAATGATGACATCTTTATCCCTTCCACGTTTAAGAGAATTGAGGCCAACGCTTCCATAGACACCCTGCATCCACATAGCCTCCCACTGCACACCTGCACCTGATGTAGAAAGTTCAAGCCCCTGTAACCACACATCCCCCATTCGCTTGTATTTCAGTGAAGTTCGGTCTGAATTTTTCTACAGCTGGTGCACTAGTGTTTGGTGGGTAAAGGCCATTGGGATGGAGTAGATGTACAAAAACCCCCAGGAGCCACCTGACCACCCCATTTGAGATTCTGGAACACTGGCAGATACGCATGGAAAATAAAGCGTATCACTTAGAGTCAGGGGACATTTAGAGCACATCTATGACCTGAGTCCTGAGTGCTCATCCCACTTTTGGCATCCATAGCCTTCGACAGCCCCTGCAATAGAAAGAAAAGAACTAAAAGTGATCTTCACTTGCACACCTACATTCAAAATTGTGTGCTGACCCTGTACCCTCATACATGTGACGACACACACAGAAGAGCTGGCTGAGTATAAATGTGCTTTAGGTAAGTTAGTGGGCTTTAAGTTTAAGAGAAGTAAGTCTTTTCTTTGAGAAATGAATTTATAGAAAAGTATGGGTGATAACAAACACCTGCCCCCAAATATCAAGTCTGTCCTGG
Source organism: Galemys pyrenaicus (assembly GCA_019455555.1). Classification (NCBI taxonomy): domain Eukaryota; kingdom Metazoa; phylum Chordata; class Mammalia; order Eulipotyphla; family Talpidae; genus Galemys; species Galemys pyrenaicus. Next base: position 2,422,098 of record JAGFMF010011798.1, on the reverse strand, counting down.
GCTTTAAATTCATATATTAGGGATTTTCTTTTTAACTGATTAACCAGAAAATGTGCAAGTGGTCTATTTGGGGATAGTGGTAGCACAAAATATTGGCAAACTGTAAGTAAAACCCCTTTCAAGCAAGGCCAACATATGGATAGAAGGGTTCATTTTATTTTGTGAGCTAAGATTTCCATAATGTCTGGTGATGTGTTATTTTCACATGCTTAATGGAAGTGGAAGTGATATTTCTAAATAAATGATTTTAGAAAACATATCAAAATAAGGAAGCATTACAGTCATGGGGAAAACTTGAAAATAGAATAAGATCAATCATGGATGTGGGTGATAATGTATCTACACATACATGTATTCCCTGGGGAAGGAGCCATTGGCCATTGATGGTTAGAAAACACTGACAAAGTGCCAATTTCTGGGGAGATAAGAACCCTATTATTCTGTCCCTTTCAAAGTTTTTCATAGTTGTTTTTTTTTCATATGGCTTTGGAAGGTGACAGTAGGAAATTTAACAAATTATTCCTGAAGAAACCAAATTTTTTTCTTTTCACCTTTTCCCTCCAGCCTCCCCTCCCCATCTTTTCCCACATGCATACAGTGCTGTGCTAGGCGTGAAGTTCCAGTCCTTAAGATTAGTCCAATGGTGTGTGTGTGTGCACACGTGTGGAAAGGTGACTGATGTATAACACAGGGTAATTGTTTTTATAAAGCACACAGAGAGAGTAATTAGTTCTTCCTTAGGACATCAGAAAATGCTCCATTGAAGAGGTGATCACGTTTACTCAATGGCAGAAGTTAAATTAATCACAATCGTAATACTTTCCACTCTCGTAATCCATTGCCCTTTTCCACCTTCTATTTATGGCTTAGTGAGAGTCTCAAAGGGGGAAACTCTTCTGCTCAGGCCATGCTCATGCTGGTGGGATCAGATCCAGGCAACTGGTCCCCCAAACTCGACCAACAGCCTAAGTGAAGGCTAATCTCAAGGACAAGTGACTATGTGCAGTGTCAGCTTAACTGCATCAGAAAGTCTGCAATTAAAAGCAATTACTTAGGAATAATTACTAATACACATTTTTAACACAAACTGAATATGTAGAAAGGAATGCTATTAATCCAACCTTATTGTGCTTTCCATTTAACAAGGTGTTTTTCTTGTATGTAGGTGATATTTGTTTATTAGTAGGAACTGCACTCCTCTTGAGCAAGATGTCAGAAAATCATTATCCTAGCAGTTGGAAATTCACTCGAATTGGAGTTTGTCCAGGGGAAATAGTGTACTAAATAATGACCCAATCCTTTCCACTTGAATGTAGTATAACAGGATAGCAAAATGATTATTTCCTATATTATGATTAAGGAAAAATATGCATTCTATAACCGCAATACCTGAATTAATCTAGTGTGGTGGTTTGTTGTGGTTTTTAGAGATGAAGAACAGTGATGTGTATCATTTTCTTTTTATTGGTAGAAAATACTAATCCTAATTTATGACTGAAACATATTTATATTTAAACTAAAACAAAAGAGAGTATACGATAGATCAGTTAATTCACTTATAATACCCAAACTAAAACCATCACGATTTATTTAGGTCAATGTCAAAATGGATCCTGTGCTTACTTATTCATAGCAGTTAATAGTGCAATACCATATCCACAGCAGTAACCACCCCCCACTACCCTAGCCCTGCCAATAGCCTAAAATCATCGTACACTTTTGACTGTTTAACAAAAATATTCCAACACCCTTTCATGATTATTACAAATCATATAAGCATATGGATTTAAAATGAGCAAAGATGTTTTCTGTTGAATTTGGAGTATATTGCACAATATTTTATGAGGACAATAAAGATTAAAGAAGTGCAACAATCTTACTTTATTATTATTATTATCTTATTTTTCCAACAGAATCATGCTTTGTGGGTATGTTGTATTATGTCATTGTGGTTTCAGTTTTGCAGGAAAATTTTTCCAGTACCAAAAGACCTATTTCCATTTTCCCCTATAACATTACGTCTAGCGTTCATTACTTTGGTATAAATTGGCTACTTGGGGAGCTAGCTCTTGTGTCTAATTTTGTCCGCACTTCTTGCTGCAGTAATGATCTCAGTGCATCTCTGGTTACCATTGTGTGAGACCTTGGGTTCGGGCTTCTGTAGAGACTGGGACTGACTGGCAGTGTCTTCTGCATTAATGAAGTGGCAAAACCCACCTGAGTGGTCGCTGGCCTTGGTACTGTGAACACTGTTGAGGCGCTGGCACAAACCCTCTAGGGCCATGATGGAGACAGGCCTGTTTTAAGCATCTCCTCTTAGGTCTCCATAGAAAGTCATCTCTTGATCCGTAGCAGCTAAAAAACCTGAACCTTGTTGAGTTAATAACTAGGGGCTGCGGCCACACCCTCTTTTCCCCTTTAGTTGCTCCTTTCAAGCATAACAGCCCCTCTGTAGACATGTTTTTTACATGAATAGTGAAACGCTCATTTCATGAGTGTCTACTTGAAACATATCCCACGGGTCATGACTACTCCCTTGACTAGGAAAAAGCTCCCAGTACCTGACATTTGATGAAGAGAGCCCATTACATTTATATCCATCACAATACAACAAGGTTTAAAACATTTAAATATAAAATCTACTGTGCCTCCTAATAAATATAAATCTAAAATAATGTTTTATATACTTTTTAAATAAGTGTGACTGACACCGCATCTTTTCAGTTGCCTGTGCAGTGAATCAGGCAGTCTTCTTTCTCCTGAGGAAGAGACGACACTTGCACTTGCACGGGACCTGGGTCCCCCCAGATGACGAGAGAATCATCTCAGACCCATTTTGTATAGAGCTGGTACTTACACTCCAAGCGCCTGTTACCTAAGACTTCGAGGGACTCCTACGTTCCCTCCCGGAAAGAAAGAGCAGTGCTCACCCAAGAACGGAAGACACTCTAGTCCAAAACTGTTTGCACCTCACCGTGGAGCTCCCAGGACGACGACAGTGGGTGGCCACGAGGCTCTTGCACCTTGCTGCCTGCCCAGTGCGTCAGGAAGCCATTTCCAAGATACGTTGGAGTCACCCCAAACCATATCACCAGACAGTTTTCTTCACAAAAGTATCAGTTTTCCTAGAGACGCTTACTTTACTTGTTCTTTCCTTAGTAAGTTAAGAAAGAGGAGCCTGAGTTTTCGGGAGAACAAAATACCACATGAAAACTCTCCCTGCTCCAGAGCCCAGTTCACGCTGGCCCGGCGTTTGCTGTGAAGCAACCTAATTTAAGTTCTAGTCAAAATTTCCTTTCTCCATTCCTGGAAAATTGGACCTTTTTTCACAAGAAGAAATTTTCTGCTTTCTCATGATTATAAACTGCAGAACGCAGATGTGGGTCCGAATCAAAAGGTGGGTGGTTGTTGATGCAATTTTTCCACATGAGAGTGGAGCTGTGAGCAGTGATCTGAGTTTGCAAGCGAGGTGAGACTCAGTGATCTCCGTCTAATTGTTTTTCTCACGGTGATGACATGACTTCTTTATTTCATTATTTCCTTCTTGTAATTACTGAAGAGCCAGGGCCATTTTCCACTACTGATCATTAAATTTCCCCCACAGTTAAGAGTAATAGCTTCCCCCCTCCAAATTAATGTATTGACTCTGAATTGTGCAGTGTTGCTATTTAATTTTTGTTGTTAAGTGCAAATATTGTAAATTAAAGAAAAACAACATTGCACATTATTGAAACAAATAAGACTCCTGGACGTTCGAGGACGTGGCAAACAAACAGATGGTAGATTAAATCACCATTTACGCTTGCAATTCTGCATAACTACATGCAAACTCTGCCCTTAGTCACCTCTGTTTCCACAGGCCTCACTGACAAAACAAAAGCAGTTTTCTCTCTAATGTGTGAAAGAGGAACACTTTGGTGCACAGTTCAGTGTGCGTCTGTCCTCTTGATTCATGGGGATGAGGATGCTCTCCCGGTCCACACACCTTCAGGCAGGGCAGCCCACTGGGAGCCACTGCGACAGACCCCCCCAGTTGCCAGATGCCAGTGGACACTGACTTTTCTGTGGATGCCTTGGAGTGGCACAGAGAGCAAAGAACTGATTCTCTTTAAGCTCTTTGAGATCCTAGAAGCCTCCAGAGCCTCCAGTCACGTAGTAAAATTCAGAAGATGCATCACATTTCTAATGTGTTGATGTTTCAAGTATTTTGACATTTCAAATATTTTGGATCATGTAACAGTAACATGATTAGCATCAGGGCATGTCTGTTATGCTGTGATAGCCATTAATTAGAGATACACCTTTGGTAGTCACTGAATGTCCCTGATTCAACCTGCCAACCTGTAAGAGGATAAAGTAACTGTAGATGGTAACTATCTGTGGCATGACAGCTAAAACTCCATTTCAGATCTCACGCTATGGCTAAAGTTCACTTTAAAATTCATTATCTTGAGGCAAACTGACATACAGCAATGTAAATCTGAAGTATAAGCATGAATTTTTAAAAATCATTTATTAATGCATACAAGAACTGGAGTATGGGGGTGTAGGGTGAGAGACTTCACCAGGGACAGAATGAGGAGCAGAACAGGAGAATCTACTGAAATCCACTGCAGAAGGGAGCAGCAAGGAGACAGGAGAGGTCTGCTGCCTTGTGGGTCAGCTCCCTGGCCGGGGATTGAACTTGGGCCACAGTGGCTGCTGATAGCTTGATTGTGCTCAGACTTAACTGCTGTGCCACCAGGGAGGCCCTCTACAAAGCTGATTTTTTAATTTGAGTGTTTTCTTCCTTAGATTCAAATGTGAGGTCATACATGAGGTCTTTTTCTCTGTCTGGCTTACTCCACTTGGCATAATGCCCTCAAGGTGTTTCCATGTTTTTCTTCCTTTTAATGACTCAATAGCATTCCATTGTGCATGTGTGTTTGAGCGCAAGTGTGACTGTATACAACCTCTAATACCTGAAACTATACAACTCCTAGAAGAAAATATCAGGAAAATACTTCTTGTAAGAAGTGGGTCTTGGCAGTGATAATTGGATATGATGCCCAGATCACAAGCAACTAGACTGAAATTAAAAAATGGGTCCTATCTGCCTAAAAAGCTTCTACACACAAAATAAATAACAAGTGAAATTTAAAAAAAAATCTACCTACAGAATGGGGAAAAAACATATTAGCAAACCTTATATCTATTATCCCCAAAATGTGATAATCCTTGCAACTCAAGAACAAAAAACAACCAAACAGTCCAATTAAAATTGGACACGGGATCTGAATAGACATCTTTCCAAAGAAGATATTTAAATGCATTCATTTGATGCTGTAAATTCAACTCAGTCAAAATATTATCAGCATTTTTGTAATTCTACATTTGCTATAAAACCATAAAAATGTGATTTTTTTTTTAAAAACTAGGTGTTAAACGTTGTCTTTAAAATCATTGACTTAGCACTATTGTCTGACTCAAAAGCAATGCACACATAAATGATTCTGGAATAAATGCTCAGTGAGTCTTTCAATGACATTAAGTGTTTCTTAAGTTATGTAATTTGCATAATAATAATGCCAACTTATTATGAACATCATTTTTTTTTTGCCAGCCATGAGAGTGAATAATTTACATATAGAATCAAATCTAATCATCACAACAATTCTTGGAGGTCTGTTCTATCATTATACTAATTTTATAAATGTTAAAATTATGCATACAAGTAGAAGAGACAATTTAAATTGCCTGAGTTACATAGTTGGTAATTAACGGATCTCAACTTGTAACTTCAGTGAACTCCTTAGATTATACCTTCACACATGATGGGTGACCTAGGCTCTTTGGTTAGATTACAAAAATACTACTAATAAAACAAATAGCAAATTTTCAGATGGTCCAGGTTAATTTTAGAAATCTGGCATCAGTAAATCCTACAGTAAAAGTTAAATAGCTGCCTCTGAGATAAAAAAACCTAGAGTGGAAAACGTAGCCTCACCCAGGTCTCAATCAGTAGACACTGCAATTTCCTCTCCCTGACCCAGGGTAAATTTGGGAGAGGTAGGGCAGTGCTGCTGGTACCCATTCAGGTTCGGGTGTGATGGACTTTGAGTCTCCACTGATGCTGTAACAGCTCATCTGATGTGAAAGCAAATCAGCCTCCCTTGAAGCTGATATATTTTCCAGAGCTGGATCATTTGGTGAAAAAGGTAAAATCTAGTCATAGCAAGCTCATAGTCCTTTAAAAAATAATCTGTTCTAAAAGCAGCTAAATCATGGAGTAGAACTTGAAAAATCTTCCAGTTTTTCCTGAGGGTGATCAGCAATGGCATGTGCACCTAAGTCTGTCTCGTCACCCCAAAGGACAGCCCAGTGAGGGGTGACGCTGGGTGTACCTCCTCTATGATACTGGAGTCCGTGTTCGTGATTGAAAAATGACTTTTTTTTTAAATTAGAAATTGTTAAGGGAATTTTAATATTGGAAAAAACACTGTATCTTAATACTTTATGATTAGTAGCTCTATGTAGATTTTCTTTTAAATTTTTTTTAACATTTCCACCTTAAAGAAGCATTTATTTGCAGGCTGTGGTTTCTGGACATCCAGCACAGGTGATTTTTCACTATTTAGATACACAAATTAAAACTGGACATGATGTCTTAGTCTTTTGCATTTAATTTCATTTGGATACAGGACTTTTGCTAAGACGTCTAGTGGGATGTTATGTGACTGTTTTATTTTAGCCACTACTATGTCTTAGCTGAGAGAGTGATGACTTTGTGTTAAGAACCCAGGACTCTGATTCTTTCCTCTACTTTCTGTTTGTGAGCATTTAGACAAATTACTTCTAGTCTCAATGTCTCCTGCTCATCTTCTGCAAAAGAATAAAATGCTTAACATTGTAACTGATATTATTCGATGGTTCTATATAACCAATATATCTATATTAATGGTTATATAACCAGACCTAATGGAAGGAACTCTTGCAAGTTTGCCTGTCACCATTAAATTCCATTCCATTAGGATCTTTAAATGCACCCAGCTCACTCCCATCATATGATAGATGTTAAGTTTCATAAGTAAAATCTTGGGGTAGATGAGGTAAATAATATAGGCAGATGAAGGCACACGTACGTTTTTGTTTTATTTGAATTTCATGAAAGATTCATTTGAATTTAATTCAAGCAATGACAAAATGATCAAGCACTTGGTGCAAAAATAATGTCATCAGGTGCGTAACGCCCCCTCAGCCTTGACTGGAGCCTAAATCCTGAGCTCTGGTTTCACTAGAGGAAAATCATGGTTGAATTTCTTTTAAGGGTAGAACCTCATTTTATCTTTACCCTCATTATTGGTATACTTTTCACATTATTATAAAGGTCAGCAGTACCCACAGAGTAAAAAGGAAATTAATGGATTTTGAATCAGGAAAAAAAAACAACTGAACTTTACTCAGAATTCTATAGTGGCCCTTTTCCATATAGTGTTTCGGGAAAGAACTTGACAGTGAAATTTGCAGAAGATCTTATGTAAATAGAGTAAAGTATTTTTTATGAAGTGTGTCTTAAACATTAGCTTTCTCTTCTCTCTAGTATATTGAGATAATAGTTAACTCACACACACATTTTTCCTGTTATATCACATGAATATCTGAATAAATAATATGTGGTTTCTATGCTACCTACTCCTTTATAAACAAACATACAACTGTGTGTGTATGTGTGTAAACCCATCTATGATACATGCATCATATATGAGAATAGATGGTTGTGTTTCTATTATTTCCTTTAGAATAAATTGATCATTTCCAGCCAATCAACTTGCAGTGTTCAATGAAAATAAATTATGTCTTTAACCACAATTTTAATGATTTTGACAAGAATATCAGTTAATTATGACATGTTGGTCATTCCTGGCATGTCCTTTTCTGATTGCCTCCTTTGCGTCTGCTAATAATCTTAGTTGTGCTATATATCAGCTCTCCTCTTTCTTGCACCCTTCCATATTCATATTAATGTTGTGTTTTAAAGTCCAGTCTGAGGGCCTCCCTGGTGGGGCAGTGGGTTGAACACCACACTGTGAAGCATCTGCTGCACAGCAGTGAGAGTTCGATCCTCGGCCAGGGAGGGGACCCATATGGCACAGCAGACCTCTCCTGCAACCCCAATTCTCCCCTCAGCAGTGTATTTAGGTCCATCTGGCTATTCTGCCCCTACCATGTTTCTGGTGACTCTTCTCCGCCCCCCCACGCCTCTGGCCTGTACCCCAGCTCCTGTATACATAAATAAATAAAACCTTTTTTAAAAAATTAAATAAATGAAGTCCAATCTGATGTTAATGTTCATTTCTGCTACTTATCCTTGTTCTTTTAACAAAAAAATTTTATTTTTTGTAAAGATCATTTATGCATATAGGGACTGGGGTACAGACCAGATGTGTGTGGGAGGTGGATGGTGAGAGGATCCACCAGAGACAGAGTGGGGAGCAAAACAGGTGGATCCACTGAAACACACTGCTGAGGGGAGCGGTGTGGAGGCAGGAGAGGTCTGCTGCGCCCTGTGGGTCAGCTCCCTGGCCTGAGATCAAACTCCTGCTGCAGTTGCTGTGGATGCTTCATAGTGCAGTCCTTAACCCCTTGTGTTACCAGGAGGCCTCTTACATGAATTTTTCAAAGAGAAACATTCATAAAATTTAAAATGGACACATGCCCATTACTTTTCCAGAATCACACTATATTCTTTCTTTTGTGATTGTCAGAGATGCTCATGAGAAATAACCTTAGCTACGTTTCACTCAATTTTATGGAATAAGCTCAATTTAACTTTGCTTGTGTGATTTAAATGGTTTAGCTTTCTCAGAGACTTCTCAAATCTGGTCTTCACTTTATATTTTATTTTAATCCCTCTTAATTCTCAAAGTACCATCGTGTGTTATTTTTGCTGCTGAACATTTATAATTTCAGAGTCACTTTTCTTTACCAAATTCAATTTTAAGCGGGACTGAGAAGCTTTACATTGCTGTGTTATTCTCCAGATAATTGTTAAGACTTTCACTTTGCCTAGGATGCATTGGTTGAGTTACAGAACTGGGGAATGAATGGGCTATTGCTAAGGGATGGAGTGGGGGAATCTAACCTCACCCGGCAGGTCGGCACCATCATCCTATTTTTTCATCACTGGGCCAGTATATTTATACTCACAAGTTTATATTTCTGTCATTTGCAATGATAAAACTTATAATCAGGGCACTGAATACATTTTGTAGTATATTAATTTACCCCCTTTCACAGATAATAACCTCAACATATTTTATTTCAATTAGATTATTTTATCATTATATTTTATCATTATTATATTTCCATTAAATGCCAATATTTTATGAGGCCTATAACAAACAAGTTATGATTAACTACATGCTTATAATAATTAAGATAAAATGATTTTAAATTAGTCTATGCATTTATATTTTAGGGATTTTTACATTTCTAGGAAAATTCTCCACTTCCAGGAAAAGTCTCTCAAGAAACAAAAGCCTGATGGCTTCATTAGACAAAGTTTCAGTCTTTGGACTAGCAGCCCTGTCAGAGTCACAGTATATCCGAGATGTGTTCTAACAAATGTGTAAGCTCCTTAGCATCCTTAATCAAACAGTGTACAAGAATGGAAGTTAATATCATTATTAGTTTTCAGTTTTCAAGTAGTCAAAACCACACATACACACTTGGTTTTATTTCTTCTGATAGTGAATTTGCTTTCTTCTCTACCATTCAGCTACATTATGTGCAAAAAAAATTAATTATAATATCAGCAGAAAAAATCAGTTTCAAATTTAATTATGTGGCTATACTACATATTTTAGTTTTTTAAATAGCATGAAGTTCGTAAATATATACATTACATTTTACTCCATCCAGGCGTGTTTGCATTAAAGGTAATTTGGATGTGTTCACCTAGTGAATAAAAATGATGAAAGTTAGAAACAATATGAAAATTTTCCTGCTGGTAGAAATTGAATTGCTAACAACTGTTTTTTGTGCCTTTTTTTTTTTTAATACAACGGACTATGAGAAAGACTAGAACATTCACTGCAAGAGGTAGAAGCAAGAGCAATGAGGTGTACCCTAGGCATAATCTGCACGCTGCTGACTGCTCAGGGACATTTCTGAGTGGCCACAGGGGCACACACGAGGCAGAAGCAAACCTGAGCCGCTCTCGGTGGGCGACACATGACCTAGGCCTCCGCCATTGTCTGCAGTGTATTCCATGGTGGGCCAGCCCTGAGTCAAGGAGACCTGGTCTTGTCTCTACTGTGTGTTAAGAGTCACACCCACCCCAGGGTGCCCAGAGCCCTGCACCGCAGCGCTTGCTTACCCAACTCTCCACCCTGCCCTCCTCAGCTGGTAGCCTGAGTCATCCAGTCAGGTCATATTGTTAACTATAGATGCTCTTGAGTCTACATTCCACAAAAAGAATCCTCATTGTTCAACTTTAAAAACAGGTTTATAGATAGAATTTTGAAATTGTACTTGGGCTTTATGTCTTTGGATTGGAGATATGCATGTGTATCTGTAGAAGATATTGAATATATATGTTGAATATCATTATTTTTCCTACTATTGCTTTTCCAAGACTATTAGAACCTAAAAATGTAGAAAACTAAAGTCAACAGTGTAAGTGACAGACTCCATAGAACAAAGATTTGAACACGTTACTCTAATTGAAAATAAAAGGGACTGGAAATTATTCTAAAAACAATTATTGCAGCTAAAGAAAACTCAGACTGCTCTTAGCTCAACAGAACTACCAGAAGATACTTTCCTCACTCTGATTAAAGACACAGCAATTAAGAGAATGCAAAACTCTTTGATAAAGTAGATAAAGAAAATCATACTCCAGGTCTTCGATAAACACATTTCAAAATAGTAGTATTCAGATTTGAAGTTTCTGAAAAGGGAAGCGCTCACTTCTTGGACACATAACAAAAGCATTTGCTGCCACTAAATTAGGCAGAGAAAAAGAGGGTCTTGTCCCTCTTCATCCACAGTGTCCTTCGCATCTTGTCAATTTCCACGTTAAAATGGAGTAGTATAAGGACAGGTTCTTATCTCAAAACACATCATGAAATTGTAGGTGAGAGGTGAATGCAGAATGAAAACTATGGAACAAAGTCATCAATCTTCTGTAGTTGTAGGCTAGTGTAGGAGACAGTTTGTCACATCTGGAGAAAGAGAATCTGCGGTGACTGATAAGAAGCAGCTTTAGAAAGGAAAACCAGAGTTGAAACTAAATAGTTGGGTGATAGGAAAAAAGATAATTACTTCTAGACCAGTAATTACCATGAATTTGCTATTTCTATTTTATGAGACAAAAATAAGACAGCTGTTTGAACCTACAGATACATTTGTATATCGAGCTAATCCTCTCTGTTTTTTAATGTTTGTGTAGAACTGGGTGTACACCAGAGGTGTGGAGGGATGTGGGGACTGGGAGGATTCACCAGGGACAGAGTAGGATGTAGAACAGATGGGTCTTCTGAAATCCACTGCTGAGGGGAGCAGGAGACAGGAGAGGTCTGCTGCACCCTGTGATCAGCTCCCTGGCCGGGGATCAAACTCGGGCCGTTGTGGTGACAGTGCTGAGACTTAACCCCTAGACCACCAGGGAGACTCAACCCTCTGCATTCATGAGTGTGTGTGTGTTTACTGTTACTATCCTATTTGACTTCTATACATAGTACAAATGTTTTCCAATGTCCTTTATCCTTCAGCTATGTTTTTGCTTTGTTGCACAAATGTGACATTTTTCTAATTGTAAAAGTAACCTGTATTATTTTTTTGGTATAGAAAATACAGGGAAAACATATAGAGCACAAAATTTTAACTCTTTCAAATCTTCAGAGTGTGAATAAGTTCAATGAATACAAAGTATTAACTTGCAATTAATTGAAAACAGCCAGGAAGTCATGTGCATAGTTATACGCACATTTAGCATGGGATGAACATGAGACTCTGAAATGAGAATTTGAAGTGCATCAGCATTATACCTGTAGGATGTGTGCAGATGTTGACCCACTCTTAGCCATCGCCCCTCTACTTAAAGCCCACTCATCCACCCCTGGAGTTATGAAGCCAGGTTGAGGCCCCACAAGGCACTGTTCTCCTCTGGCAGTTGCACTATCAGGTATTACCAATAGGAGGCGCTAAGGAGGCTTCAGGAAGGGTATTGGGCTTCCTGCACCTGCACCTCTCAATTGGCTTCTTCTTGCTTTATCTATTCTTGTAGTTCTTATGATAATACTCGGTCACATTTCTTAGTCCAGAAGCAGTTTCTTCCCATAGCAGCAAAGGAAGAGTTTTCAGTTCTTCCACTACTTCCAGAACAGCTGCATTGCATCCTCTGCAGAGCTGGGGTCCTGCGTAAGGACTCCTCCATTCTGCTCAGACGCGTCAGGTCCAGATGAGAAGAGCTCCTCCCCCAGAACTCCCACAGCAAGCCCCTTTGAAGGGCCTCACCTCAGCCTAACCTCTTCTTTCCTCATCCCAACGCTGGTGGCCCCGCCAGCAGCGTTACCCCCACAATAGAGCGAGTCCTCAGAGTCTTCAGAGGGCTCGTAAGTGCGGCTTCGAGCAGAGGGTGATGCGTGGAAGCAGGCCCTCTGCTTACATCACTCCTCTATCAGCCAGGGCTTCCTTCTCCACCAGCATTCCAGGGACACGATGCTGCAAAGAAGGATGTGGTTTCGGGATCTGCTCGGCCTGGTGTTCACTTTTTAGACTTTTGTCGCGAAAGCCTTGCTCGTGAACAGTGTGTTGGTGCAGTGTGTCTTCTTCATCCATTGTCATCGGTGTGGCTTCATGCTCCTGTTTGAGTGCTACGGGTGGGCTCCTAAATCCTATAATTTATGGACGAACGTCCCTCCTTCCTCTTCAAGGAGCTGGAAATCTCCAGCTCTTGTTCGCCTTCCGTCTTTATACTTGACTGGCCAACTCTTTGTGACCCACGTGTTGACAAACGGCCTCTGATCCGCTACTGATGTTATCCTCTTGCTTTAACCGCTTCCTGAAAGCATATAAAGCCGCAGTCACGACTGAGTTTCATCGTGGGGCGGTGGACTTCTCCTTGATCCTTTCTCTCAGTGTCAGCACTGTCACTGCAATGGCATCTGCCACCATTAGAAGTCAAAACTCTTCACAAGGCACTAAAGGTAAAGTGCAGGGGAAATGTGGCCGCGGAGGAAGCAGGGATTCATACAAAACGCAACCCAGAAGGGGGTGGGAGCCACATAAGCTAAGTGTCGATGCAATCCAGTGACAGTGACGATGAAATCCAGAGCATTCGCGCAGGTAGACAGCAGAAAGGCAAACAACTAAAAGCAGGGGCGGGGAGAGATGGGGTCCGGGGGGTGGCCTGCTGCGCTGGCTGTCGCTGCAGCAGATGTGGGCTTGATCACCGAGTAAATGACAAGTTCGGTATGAAATTGTGCTGTGTGAGAGGTGCGTTGAGCTTCAAGCAGCGATTCTCATTTGTCATTTAAGCATAAGTTTCTGGAGCACGGGACAGAGGTCAGCATTGATGATAAACTTATATATACATTTCATCAAGTAGTTAACTGAGCACAGTTACCCAAAATGACTATAAATAATATATAATGTGTTTCTGATATTGATTTCCAAGGCCTTGCCAAGAAGAAGCTGCTACATCGGTTCTGCTCTGGTACAGCCTGATGTCTTTCCTCGCCCACATCTCACTGCTTCCCTCCTAGGTGCCCACACTATCTCTCTATCAGCCTATTGGGATTTTTATTTCTGTGAAGCAAAAATCAGTATTTTACTTGCACACACACACAAAAAAAAACACATTTATTTCAATTTCTAGAAGTAGAATGATTATTATTAGTATCACCAAAAGATTTTCTCTTCTGATATATGTTATGTAAGCTTTAATTATTCGAGTTTTAAGTTTTCTTTTTGTAAGATCAGCTTGGCTGTATGACTATGATTCTCTTGTGTTTCTGAGTTTTCCCCAAGCTGAATAACAGAGTGAGATTATGAGTGTCTCCAGTGTATGGGAAAGCAACTTCTAGACTGAATCTTAACTGAAAAGCAATTGCTGTTATTGACCAGGAATATGAAAGGCATGAAATTTTATGTTTTATTATTTAAATTCCGTGTGTGCAGAAATCCTGCATTTTGCAATGTAATCACTTCGCATAATAAAATGTGGTTTCTCTTATCCACAAATCCCGGGCAAATAATTCTTATCAATACTTTTAGCAAATTTACATTATGACGGCAAACTAGAGGGATTCATAACACCCTTAGAACAATCAGTTTGAACATTCAGATAGCCTGTTCTACCTTCTGCTACTGAAAGAGGAAATCCAACATATTTTCCTTAGGATGGAAACAAGTCAGTGGCCTTGGTGATAGATTAAAAAAAACAAAATTGGGCCTCCCTGGTGGTGCAGCGGGTTGAGCGCTGCACTGTGAAGCATCTGCGGCACAGCACGAGTTCGATCCCAGCTGGGGAGGGCACCCACAGGGCACAGTAGACCTCTCCTGCCTTGCCCGCTGCTCCCCTCAGTAGCGTACTTCAGTCAATTCGCCTGTTCTGCTCCCCACTGTCTCTGGTGAGTCCTCTCACCTCCGGCGACTCTGGCCTGTACCCCAGTTCTTGTATGCATAAATAAATAAATCTTTTTAAAAACTTGTGTTGTTTACTTATAAAAACTTCCCAAAGGTTCAGGATCTTTCTTTTATCCACTCCTGAAATTCCTGAGTTATTAAGTTGAATATAAATATCTTGGACCTCATAATGAAATACACACATATTTAATTGATTTCATTAAACAATGAGTTAATTGCTATCATTCATGAAGAAATTTCTTCCTAATTTTGTTAAACAGAACAAAACTAGTACTAGAAAATAAATCTTTTTAGGGCTGGTTCAGTTTTCCTTGAAAATCAAGATAGTTGTTTCTCAAGATATATTGCATTTGAAAAAAATTATTCACAGTTGAAAATATGGACTTGCTTCTTGAGAATTCTTTGTCTATGTTAAAATAAAATAAGGAAAATCATATTATATATATGATGACCTGTGCTTGTTTATATTTTTACTACTATAGCTCACTAAAATAAATATAGTACTATTAACTTGTGTATCTCATGTTTAATTTTAAAATCAGATAATTATAAATCCAGTAGTAATTTAGTGAGGCAGAGTGTCATTTTCACAGATTAGTGCTTCGATATTACAGAGAAAAAATGAGGACAATAATAAAACATTATTCCTCTATGAAAATATCAAGAAAGATACACCCATGAATTTCCATGTAATGAGCATAGAAACTCTTTATAGATATTCCTGGGTACAACAGACACAGCTCATTCATGTCTAGGTATCTTTTTAAATTTTTGCTTTAAAAAAAAATGTTCTACAATATTGTTCTTTTAGCTTTTGAATAGTTGGTCATTGTAATAGTCTGCTGAAAATAAGGGACTTTTCAAATCTCTAGACTACCCTTATGATGAGAAAGATAACCTTCCTTTCCTTTAAAACTATTACTCACTATTATTTTATGTCATTTATCTGCTCTGTTCAGTGTTTCGACATTTCTGGCATTCTGCCACCTTCATTTTCACTAGAGTGAAGACCAAAATGAAAATTGGAGAGTAAGGTGCCACATTCCAAACCTTGTTCACTTTTTGAAACATAGAGAAAATGATCACATTTGTAACTTTGCTTCACAATATATTTTAACTTATTTTGAGGGCTATATCTAGAAAGAAAGAGCTAAAAATTAACACAGATCAGCAATTTTAACTAATATTTGTAAATAGAGAGTTCTAGTAGCTTTTAAGAAATTGTTTTCTTTAAAAAAAATGCCATTAAAGGGCATCCCTGGTGGTACAGAAGTCCATTCTAGGTCTATCATGGCTGTGGCCTGACTTTGATCCCCAGCCAGGGAGGGGACCCCCAGGGCACAGCAGACCTCTCCTGTCTCCCAACTGCTCCCCTCAACAGTGTATTTCAGAAGATCTGTATTCAGTAGATCTGCTCCCCACTCTGTCTCTGGGGAGTCCTTTCACCCCCGCACCTCTCGCCTGCACCCCATTTCCTGAATGCATAAGTAAATAAAAATAAAAATCCCTTCAAAACTCATTAAAATCCTTCATTTTGTAATGAGACAATCACATTAGATTTCTTTAAACATGTGGTACTGGTCATAGAAATTATCCTGAATGCAAGGGAAGCATTATGACGTTACAGGGTTGTCCCAACAAACTTCTCATGAATGGGAAAGAGCTTGATCCATGGCCGTCAAGTCTGATTAGTACAGTCAGAATATATTAATCTGTAGCCAGCACATTCTCCTTAACTAGCCAAGTAATTGTCTGTGTTTGTTTCCTTGTGAGTTATTACAGATATTTCCCAAAATTTTGCCATTAATTTTGGAAAAAATAGCAAAGCTAGTTCCATCAGCAGATGCAGACCTGGAACAGTCTGGGGGGCAGAGCTGGGGGTTGGGGGGAGCTACAAAGCATATACTTAGCTTCTCAAAGCCAGTTTTCATTAATATTCCTTTTCTTTTTTAACTTTTTATCAAAAATATAAGCATATTGTAGAAATTATCAAAACTATGCCAATCCATTCAAAACACAGTGTTTTATCTACTGGTGGCAAGGAATTGAGTAAGATGATTATTATTCTGTGGAAAGAAAAGATATTTTGATGTCACGACGAAGGGCACATTCTGCAGCTATTTTGACACGTTACCTGTGTGTTCAGTCATTGTGTTGTGAATTTGTGTTAGCCAAGGAACTAATAAAAAGTCTGCAAAAGTAGCTAACGATTCTAAAATACTTGGAGCAAATTGTTAGGAAGGAGAGATGACAAATAATGACAAATTTATGTCAAATTTGGGTACTCATATATAACGTAGACAGAACATAGACATTTATACTTTATAGATTAATCCTGATAAGTGATTTAATTAAAGTAACTTGAATACATTTAGTATGACACACCATATATAAGATAACTGCATCTGATACAGGATATCCATGTTTATATGTGTCTATATATAGCATGCATGTACATGTGCATGCAATGTACGGACACAATGAAAAAATGCGTATCTTCAATTATCTTTCTCAACATTTCTGTCTGAGCTTTCCTATTGGGAATTTATATTCCTGTTTCTCACTAAATACTGCTACTTTGACAGTCATCTGTTCTGCTGTCTCTGCGTTGACGTGATATATACAGTGGCACTGAGTAGCTCTTACCTACAAGATTGATGATACTGTTATTCAGGACACTGGGGAAGCTTTTAGGTTATAAGTTACATGGGAAGGACAAACCTACCCAGCCTATTACCTCAGTACATGCTTTTTTAACTATAAAAGTCATCACATTCTCCAAGAGACCATGTTCTTTTATGGAGGCTGATTTGACAAGCTATAGAGAATTTTCTATGACAATTGGGTTCCTGCTTTCAAGCACTGAGATGCACTATTAATAGTTTTAGTAGTTTTTATTTTTTTTCTTTTTCTCTCCCCCAGTATTTTTAAGATCAATCTGAGTCTAAAATGCTTTCATTTAATTTTTGTAGGGTTATTCCATTATGGGCATATTTTCACATATTGAAAAGAGTATTACTATCCATGTCTATGTGTAATAGTTAACAATAATTAGTCTTGTTACTTTCTCTTTCCAATAAGCCTTGTGTTCATATTGATATTGAGTTGACAGTAGTGACCTTGAGATTCCCAGATTTACTGTTTTTCATCAGTGCTTCTATATTCATAAAGATATTTAATAATCTGAAATATCAGACTAGCACAAAAGTGTTAAAAACACTTCCATTTTCCCATTTATTTTTCTTTTCTTTTTTTTTAAAGATTTGGTTTATTTATTTATGCATACAAGAGCTGGGGTACAGACAGAGGCACGGGGGTGAGAGGATTCACCGGAGACAGAGTGGGGAGCAGAACAGGCCAATCCGCTGAAATCCACTGCTGAGGGGAGCAGCAGGCAAGGCAGGAGAGGTCTGCTGCGCCATGTGGGTCAGCTCCCGGGCCGGAATCCAACTCAGACCACAGTAGCTGTTTATAGCTTGATAGTGCTGAGACTTCGCCCCAGCGCCACTTTGACAGCCTCCAAGTCCAATCACATTTCTTTGTTTTGCCAAGTTTACTACAAATAGTGAACATTAATAAAACTGGCTTCTGAAGGAGTCTGTCCTTAAACACACATGATAGAAAAATTGCAAATTTTTGTAAAGACTTTTGAAATTCAGTTCTAAGTATGTTTCCTCTGATTCCAAATCTTCATCTAGAAAATAATTTTCATATTTTAAGAAAACAGTCATGAAAGTCGAGAGTTGTCAAATAAGTTGTATTAACCAATATTTTAAAGAATTCTTTCAGAGAAATGATACAGTTAGGTGAAGCAATGACAAGGTTATTTTCATGCTGTCGTTTGCCATTGCTCCAACTCAATGTGTAAATTCTTTGAGATGGTATTTTTTAGACAAAAATACTACTATTTAGTTTTAGAACCTAATTAAATGTTTCCCTTGGGGTATTCAAGCTCGCTGGTAGGGAGACAGGTGGTTTAGTCTGGCCCGATGGCTAACAGAGATGTGTGGCATCTTGATGAGCAGTTGCCTGTGGTTTCAAACAAAAATATAACATCTCAATTTACAGACATTAAATTCATTTTTGATTTAAAAATATAAAAATCATATTTATTAGGAAAATCAAAATGCCAGAGCATTTACATAGCTCTACCTTAGGGAAGGTAATATAAGATAACCAGTCCCAGTAACTTTCAGAATATTAATTGCTCATAAATGTGCATGAATTCGTGTGTCACATTAATGGACTTGTTTGAACATGCCCAAATTATTCATTATTCAACTGGCAGTAATTATACTGCAGATTTTTCATTCTATACTTCTGCATATTATGTAAACTAACCAATTTAAGGCCTTGTCATTGATTCAGAATTCTGCATTTAAATATAAGGAAAGTAGTTACTATTATAATTTTAATTCGCCATTTCTTTGTTTTCAAAGAAAGGAAGAACGCAAGCTGTATTAGGAGATTTGTATGCAATCAGTGATAAGTATGAATATATTTCAAATTTTTCCTGTGGGTATAAAATCTGTTAAAATTTTGCATGTTGCCCATTTCATATTATATCCATGGTTATTACAAATGTTTATGGAACACGTTTCTTTAAAAAATGTTATTTAAATATATATGAAAAAAAAAACAATGCATTGAACCACTAATTAGGATATCTATTAGTATCTATTTTGCTTCCATATATACCAAAAAT
This sequence comes from Galemys pyrenaicus, assembly GCA_019455555.1. Classification (NCBI taxonomy): domain Eukaryota; kingdom Metazoa; phylum Chordata; class Mammalia; order Eulipotyphla; family Talpidae; genus Galemys; species Galemys pyrenaicus. The sequence goes on along the minus strand of JAGFMF010011798.1, from coordinate 2,402,762 downwards.
TGTTTCAAATAATTCCCCTATTTTAAAAAACACATGTGTGCAATCAAAATGATTAAATAAAAGATGTTTGGGAGAGAAAAAATAGACATTAATACTTATGCTGGCTTTTACTAAGCATCAATTACATAGAATAACTGATATAAACTAAAGCGATAAGAATGGTCTTATCTACGACCCTGTTTTAAACAGTGCACTGCTCACAAGGTATAAAAGGCTGAGATGGCTTTGATTTGGCGCATGGGGCAGGGGCATTGCTTGTGTATGTTTTCAAAGACTTGTCTTTGAAACTGAATTTGAAGCACCCTGGTAATCACCTTCTCCACAGTTAGTCCCGGATGTGATATGGGTTTCCTTGATGCTCCCGAGGAGATCCGCTTGCACTCCAGCCTATAAACACGGGGCCCACAGAATGCAGCCTCGTTAAAAGTGATCCCCTTGGCCTCTGCTGTATTCTCTGTTTGGACACAGGTCACAGTGGCCCCCGCGCCCATACAAGCCACACATTCACAGGAGTAGGCTTCCAAGGGGGTGAGTCGTAACACACATGCATGTGACTGCCATAGTTCCATCAATTAAAGTGTTTCATCTTAATGGTAGCACATGCTCCATGAGAGAAAGAAATATTAATTTGTTGAAGCAATCACAATAATTGAGCAAAACTCTATAGTTTTATACACTGTAGTAGTATGTGGGTGTTTTGTCCTTTGAACTTTAAAAATTGTAACAATACATACACATTTTAGGAAAAGCAAAATCTGTAATTGTTATGCTATACTAATTGTTTCTTATTTTTCCATCAGTACATTTTATAAAATAAAAAACATAAGAACAAGATGAAAATTTGATGACATCAACAGTTGCTGGTTTCTCTCATATATTCTTGGTATGCATTCTAACAGTATTTCTCTCCTGCTCCTGACATACACTTTATTTCAGTCCTAAAACATCACATATTTTAGCAGGAGTTTAAAATAGTTATCTTCCAGTTAGGATGCAGGCGGTGATGGATGCAAGTTGATTCCCTAGGGACCTTGTTAGAGAAAATCACTCATATGTTCAGTGAGCATTTGAACAAATGGACCTGCTGTTCTACCTAATGCCAGTGTGATGCCTTGATATATGGTCACTGTGTGTGACAAGTGATACTGTCACCTAGTTCATAAGCACAGCGTTTCTACACTCAGAGAAACTGCATATTCATGTTTCTCTAAGTGAATGTCCTAAACCAGACAAATAAATGAAAACTTCTAGTCCAGCCATCTCTCAAAAATAGAGGCATTCCCACAGTTGAGAAGTGAGGGCAATATCCTCTTTCCCTCTGTATTCCCTGCATGAGGCTGTTTGGAAGCCCTGGCTAAACATGCTTCTGGGGCATCCTCCATCCTGGGAGGACTTTGCTGCTGTACAGCAGACTGTGATGCAGTCACTGGAGGAATGAGTCTATTCAAGCTTCTGGGAAGCTGCCAACCCAATTTTAATCCAGTCTTCATGACCCAAAGTAAGACATTTATGCTGATTTTTGAACAAAAAGAGACTAAAGATTTTAGGAGCTATTTTAGTGGATGAACCTCAGTGCTTGTTCAGGTGTTGAGTGTCAAAGCTGAAAATAAATAACAGTATCAATCTGTGACTATATATGGTCTCCCTGATGGCATTGTCAATGAAGCCAGGTAGCAGATCATCTGAATCCAAAAGGGAAGTGCTTTGCCAAATGTATTTCAAAGACATTATCTGGCTGTTGAATACCATGTCATTATTCAAATAAGGAATCAGAGTCCTCTAATTTTATTCACACAGCTAAAATGGAATAGTACCGAATAAAAAAAGAAATTTAAATAATCCAAAAGTAACTGTGTTTGACACTATAACTTGATTGGTTCACTTAATTAAAATTATTATTTCTGGAATTCTAGCAATGGAGTCCTTTACCATCGATTGAATAAAGTCTGCAGACTTTATTCTGGGCTTTGCATTAACTGATTGGCCATTTTTCCTTCTAGTAAGCACACTGCAGTATAATTTCGCAAGAGCTACAGCTGGTTCATCCTGATATTTAAAATCTTCTCTCTACATGTGTACTAATAGATTTCAGTGGTCTGAAACATTAACAAAATACATGTTTATATAATAAAATGATATATAAAATATAAAAAATTAGTCAAAAAGATAAATGAGACAAACATTACTTAAACTATTAAATAAACATTCTATATCTGAGTTCTCTAAATTCCCAATGTGATAAAATAAATGACTATTGAAAAATGAAACCAATTAAATACTAGCTGAATATTTCATATATGTTTAGGAGTGAAATGTATAAGTGAATATGTTAATAAGTTATATACATTTAAATATATTAAAATATAGCAGGCAGAGTCTGGTGAATCTCAGTGTAATTGTTTGTGTAATTGTTACTGTTGAGTTCTTTTAAATATCAATTTTTTTTATAATTCTTGCCACGGAGCAATGAAGCTGAGACATGCTTTTCATGGCTTACTTTAATCCCTCTTTTCTTCTTCTTTGATCTATCTATCTATCTATCTATCTATCTATCTATCTATCTATCTATCTGTATATATATATATACAGAATAATTAATTTTTTTTCTGGCAAATTAAAGCAGTTAACACAGGAAAAGCAAACCATTGTGGGGGCATGTCTATGGTGTAATTTTCAGTAGAAATTTTATGAGTCTCAGAAATAATATGGATGGGTGGGGTTCAATTAAGAAAAATAGAATCATTTTATGGAGCTAATCAATAAAATTTTGAAATAATCAGTTGGTAGCTCTGGAACATGAACATATTCCTGGTGCAAGAGGGCTAGACCCTAACAGATGATGAGTGGCAAGGCCTGCAGGGAAGGAAGCTGACGAGAGCTTTCCGATGAGAGGGCACAAGAAATTTTCAAGGAGAGTGCAAGGTTGAGCACAACGTTCATTGGACTATTTTTGGCTAGTGGAACCAAATTTCTCTTTATTTCAATCATATATATTGTAGGGGAAATGACTCATATAATTTGTTATTTAAAACATTGAATTTCTATTATATATATATAGTATCTTATAGCTTATGTTGAAATGCAAGATATACAAGCTAGAATGTAAAATTCTAAACCCACCCATCTTCTTTCTTTTTTTTTTTTTTTATTAATTATATTTGACATTGCGTAGTCCCCAGGGAGTACCCACCACCATTTCACCGGTGCGCCATCACCTCAGTCCCTTATGCACCCTCTGGCCTCATCCCTGTCTTTGCCCACCCCCCACCCCCCACCCATGGTCCCTTTGGTTTATCCTGGCTTTTTGGTCTTGTTGAGTTTCATACTTGCGTGAAATAACATTAAAATTATAGATTATGACACATATATACACACACTGTATTTTAAAATATTTGTTGATTATTTATCTGCTTGCTGTTTAATTTCATAAAATGGGACTTTGTGCCAGGCCCATAATTAGGAATCTGAATGTCTTGGAATAAGGTATTTTTCAGGCTTCAGAAGATTATTCCGAAATCGCAGGTGGTACGATAATAACCACGGACACGGTATTTGCTGCATCCTGTAGTCAGACACATCAGTATGTTGGTAGTAAAGCGTAAAGATTCACAAACAGGAAAGTAAACAAATATTAGGACAAAAATTACATCAGCTCAGTTAAGATCTTATCTCTACAGGAATTCACAAAAAATACAGTTTTGGGGAAAAATTCAATTTTCAGAATTTTACAAGGGAGTTTTTGAAAGTAGGAGTGAGACATAGTGAACGCACAGATACAAGGCTTGGCTAGCAGCTTTTCTCAGTGCATTACCGATAGCCCGAAAGCCTACTGAGTGTAGATTTTGAAATTATTTGTGTTTATGGTATTATGGAGTTTAATTAAGCTTGACTTATTTAACATTTCTCTGATGGGTGTTTAGGGTATTTGTTGACAAAGATGAATGTTAGTTTTCTTTTGAAAATGTAGCTTATTTTGAACATATTTACTTGAGTTTATATACTTAGACAAGAAATGTGGAAAAGTCTGTATTTTAGGTAACTAGAAAGGATTTAAAAAATCATTTGTATACGTTTATCTCAACGTGAGGATTGAAGGGAATTAAAACTAAGCTTCTGTCTCTTCTGAGAGCAGATTCCTTTGGGATTCCCCTTAATCCGGTGTAGAGAACCTCTGGGCTTTCCGCTCCCAGCATGTTCAGATGCCCAAGTCCCTTCTCTTGGAAGGTCAAATGCTAAATTTGCCCAAGTCGTCCCCACAGGGTTGGAAGATGAAAACATCTGTCACACCTGCAGTGCTCTATTTTTTAATATGTCTCATAGTTATATGGTTATTCTCATTTAGATAATTTCTTCTGATGTACATTTGTGATTCTTTTTTTTGCATGTGTGGAACACGAAAAATTTTTAAAAAATCATTTGCCAATGGAAGTGATTATTTCATCTAAGAGGATTGCATGTTTCAAATTTTTCAATTTAGTTTTCATTATGCTTGCACAATAAAATATTTAAATGTTTTAATGAAAACATTAGATTTGGTATAATTTCTCTATCATTTGCAGTTTTATAATTGACTCATGTTAAATAAACAGAGGTTGACAGAGTCTTTACTTAATGCATCCGCATCAAAATTAATGTGCTAAGCCAATGTAGTGATCCAAATTTGTCTTTACAAATTGTTTATGCTGTAATGGAATAAACAATGATATGATGTCACAAAAAGTCCTTAAATAGTTAATTTGTGATTCTATTTCATAAAACAAATGAGGATAGTGGCTACTATGATTAATTTTAGAGGCACTATGGTTGGGAAACATTATTTAAAGTTTTGTTATTAATCTGGTGTTTTAGAGAAAAAAGATAACTCCCTTTTTAAAAAGGGCATCAAACTAAATATAAAATGTCAAAGTCATTTGAAGGGGAGGGCTGTCATAGGTTGGTGAAGACCATTTCTGATTGCATTATTGAAAGATGTTGTATTTTCTTTCCAATTTCATCATTCAAATACATTCTTAATATCAGGTATTTATCACTATGGTTGAATTTTTGATATAGTGAAAGTTCATTGTAGCATGTTTTTGCTACTTAAAAAACATTTTGTGCTTGAAAAAGAGGGTAAGTAAATATGTATACACTAATTAAAAAATAGAATCTTAAGACACTTCCCAAATTGAAGAACAGGCAGAAAGATATTTTAGCTTATGACCAAAGAGAGTTTTCAAACAAGTGGCTCAATTCCAACATAGCAAATTCCAAAAATTGCTCAGTAAGAATTTTCCTTTTTTAAAATCTCCTTGCCCAAAGTCTCAGTGGAACAAGCTAAGTTTATATAGGAAAACGGGTTGTTTTCAGTTCATTCTCTGGTTTTATTATATAATGAGCCTCTAATATTTCCACTGGGTTAGTGACTAAACAAGATCCTGCTGATTATAATAAACAAGAAAAGTTATTTGATATCAGTGGTACCATTTGAAACCTTTATAATGACAGAATAATACCCTCAATGTTTATCATTTCCAGTGTATCACATGGGGCAGTGCACTGAGATTTTAGAAGCATGTATTAAAATACATTGTACTGATTCAGTATATTAGCCTCTTATGAGGTCAGGTTGATCATAAAATCCAGTACCAGCCTTTTCAGAATAGGGAAATATATGTTATTTTTAATGATTATCATTAATAATATTAACTAGCCACTATGTAACAAAGATATTTTATGAATTGTACTAACTTTCTATGATACAGAAAGCTTTGTAAGTTCTTAAGTGAGTAGATCATAATTTTTAGAAAGCTCAACTACAAATCTTTTTAAGATAAAACAAGTCATTTGTTTGTTTGTGTTAGTCTCTTAGGTGATGTAAATTTGTGGCAAAATGCAAATATATAACTTTTGAAATAAATCACCATTACTAACTCTCAAATGATATAAATTATCATAAAATTTGAATGTTTCATTATTATAACCAGAGAATTTAAATGAATCTGGAATATTTAGAAACCTTTTTGTTCAACACTGTCGAATCAGTGGCATTAATTCCTCAAGTGGAGAGAAACCACATCTGAGACTGAAGCCCTAGACATTCGATTCTCAAAGCAGATCTCCCCGAGATCCTACGGAGCAGTGTCGGACGTGTACACTTGGTCGCTGACAAGAGAACAGTCTGCAGGCTCAAGTGAGCTACACAGTGAAGGCACATGGGAGACACACCCATGGCATTGAGAGGAGTGGGAGCTGCTTGCCAGAGGGTCGCGGTGGTGGGGCAAAGAAGAGTCCTCAGTGTTCCCGTTGCTGTGGCTGGTGACCTGAGACGCGATGGCAGAAGGGAGATCGAACCCCAGATGACAGCACCCCACAGTCAGAGGGAGACATGAACTGTGTCTTATCTCCATTTTATAAATCTAGGACATCAGCTTACAGTGTTTGATTGACCCGCTTCAGCTAAAAGAACAGAGTAAAACTGGTGACTCAGTCGATTATTATTAGAAGGCACTTACCACATCTCCACTGGGTCAGTTCCCAAGTTCCCCACCACCACCTCTGGAAATGAAAGTGTGATTCAGATGAGTTAAAGTCATTGGCTGAATATCTGAATGAAAATGATTAAATGTTCAATAATTAGGGTAGGCAACGAAGCTAAGAAAGTCTAAAAATCCTTTGACAAGTCAGAATGAAGCATTTTAAAGGAAAGTATCACAGAAACAAACAGATCTCTCCAAACCAGTGATGTTCTAATAAAAATTCTAGACTGAGAAGACAGAGAGATGGGAAGAAAATATAAAATAATGAAATAATAAAAAGACATTTTAAGAATCGAAAAACAAATACGCCTTTATTTTTTTTTTACATATCTTTTCTTTTATTTTTTTTTTCATTTTTTTATTAAAATATTTTAAAATTTACATATACTTGCCATTAATTGTAATCCCCATGTATTCCCCATCACCATCTCACCAGTGCACCATCACCTCAGTCCCTCGTGCTCCCATCTTCCCTCAACAGAAACAAATACGCCTTTAAAGAGACAAAGAATGTGAAGCAAAATTGGGTGGGTAGAAGGCAGAAAGAGCACAAGGGACTGAAGTGATGGTGCACTGGTGAAATGGTGGTGGGAATTCCGTGGGGACTACAGTTGATCAATATCAATATATATAAATCAATATCAAATATATATAAATAAAGAAGGAAAAAATTAAAAAATAAAAATAATCAGAAATAATAAAACCAATTAATAACTCATTTGAAGAAGGTGGAGGATGCTTCCTAGCAGATATTAATATTGATTATAATTAGAGCACTTACAGATTATCTAGTCTAACTTTAATCTCATGCTTTTACTTATCTCAATTGCTTCAATTAGCCTATATGGAAACTTTTTTCAGATATCCTCTTAATCTATATGAGTCAATATTCTTGTTCTGAATTTGCTATTGAGATAGAGGGAGAAGGAACGAAAGGAGGAGAAGATGCAAATATAACATTCCAAGATTGTCATGCGCATGGGGTGGAGAGATAATTGTCTCTTTTGAGCATCTCTCCTCTCTGGGGCTTCCTGTCAATTTAATCGTCTTCTTTTAACTCATGTAGTACAGTAATAACTGCTCTTATCCAATCTGTGCTATTCAAACTGCCTTCTACGGTTTTGGAAAATGAAAGGAATATATCCATTTCCAGAGCATATGTGAAAAAGTACACAAAATTAAAGGTAGAAAAAATGTCATTCTTTTTCCAAAAACTTAGGCACATTACACTAAATTACTGTCCATTATGTTTTGAGTTTTCCACAGTTAAAATAATAAAATACATGATATAGGGTGACATTATTTTATATAAGTAAAAACAAGCATTTCCAACCTCTTTAAACAATTATTGGTATTATTTTTGTCACTCTATCATGTTAACAGGCCACTCTACAATTTATTTGATGAATGTTAATTCTTGAAAGTATGTTTTCATAATTACATAAATTGTTATAATCAAAGTCTAAATAATACTGCATCTTTTTAGAAGATTATTTAAAATATTACAAGTAGGATAATTACTGGGTTAAAAGTTGTGAAGCTAGTAGAGATTTTGATAGACACTACCACATTATTTTCTTTCTTTTTTTTTTTTCATAGAAGTATTTCTGTAACTTATTTTTTTTTAAAGATTTATTTATTTTTTTTTAATTTTTTTTATTAGTTATATTTGACATCATTTGTAGTCCCCAGGGGGTACCCACCACCATTTCACCCGTGCACCATCACCTCAGTCCCTTGTGCACCCTCTGGCCTCTTCCTCGTCTTTGCCCTCCCCCCTCCCCCTCCCCTCCCCCATGGTCCCTTTGGTTTATCCCGGCTTTTTGGTCTTATTAAGTTTTTGTTGTTGTTGTTGTTTAC